>JBBMJY010000025.1:1321024-1371388 GCA_037833715.1 Toxotes lorentzi
TCTATCTATCTATCTATCTATCTATCTATCTATCTATCTATCTATCTATCTATCTATCTATCTATCTATCTATGTGTATATATATATATATATATATATTATTTTGTTGTCTGGGAATCGACAACAAACAAACAAAATCGGTATCTCAGAGTAATTACCAAGCTACATTGATAAAACAATTTAAAACATTCATTTAAAAAAGACGATAACTGTTGTTCAGAAGGTCAAAATTCTTGGTTTAGAGAAACATTAAAAAGATTAAATGAAATGTAAAATGAAAATTAAACTCGTTTTAAAAAGTATATCCACAAATTGTAAATACATTATATACATGCAAAATGAATCGGCTCACAATTTACCATGAGTAATTACTGTGGATTGTATTTTGAAAATAAGAAAGGAAGTACTGTTATTTGTTAATTCCGTTGGGTGTCATTTTAGCGCCGTAAATAGCAATAATTAGCTAGCTAGAAAAGCTAACACGTATAACCACTTCGGTACAAGGTTTATCAAGGTTTGTTTGTGGATTTAAGAAAATGAAAACATACGTTGTCGGCAGGATTCGAACCTGCGCGGGGAGACCCCAATGGATTTCTAGTCCATCGCCTTAACCACTCGGCCACGACAACCGGATAGCAGATACTTTTGTAATAGCATTTCTATAGGTCACACTCAGTGACATCGACGTCTCATAGCAGTTCAAAAGGAATTCACCGCAAAATCTGCGGGAACTCCAGAGAAAACCCATGATTTTGTTTTATGAATCAGGTGTAATTAAAGACTTATCAGTTATCAGGCACAGTGGAAGAAACAGGAAAGGAAACTGAAGTAACGACTAATGTCCAGTTGTTAACTCAGTTTCCTTTTTAGAGGGAAAGAGAAATAAATTACACTCAAGTATTTGTAATTACTGGGAACTGAAGTTTGGAAAATATGCTTATACAACCACAAATATATAGTATTTTGTATTTATTTATATAATGTAGCTAGGCCCTGATAAGTGGCAAGATCATGTAAACCCAAATCACATAATGAAATGAAAATATATAATATATCTTAGTATAATGGTGTACTAAACCTCTGTGTTACACAGGAAGTGAAACCTACACGCAGACGGCTGTGCTTATCAAATTTCCGCCTCATAAAAGGAAACTGAAGCAGCCTTAAAGGTTTTTCCTTTTCCTCTCACAGAAGATGTTAATTTACAAAAAAAAACAGCAAACAACATTGACATACAGGAGACAGTGATTTTCCATGTACTTTGACTTTATTAATCCCCAGAGGGAAATCAAATCGTCACAGCCCACAGACACATTAAAACACAAATGTGAACAGTACATGAACACAGTGGCTGGGACGAATAAGCACAAAGATTAATGACTGGATAAGTGGGGATATTGTCTGTTAGTCTGGTTATAAATAAGATGAAGACTGATAGAGTCCACATACTGCCAATCTTGTAGAGTCCAGAGAGGAAAGTGACTGGTAAGTCCCAGCTTGATCAGTTTAATCCTGATGTTTTCAAATGATCAGATGATGATACAACATGATGGAACACGTGGAGCATCTTGCTCTCTGGACTGAAGGACCTGAGACCTGACACTAAAAGAGCAAAGCATCTGCTCCTAACATGCTAATGAGACACACCTCTGTTCGTGCTTTACCTTCATTCACAATCATTCATCTTTTCATCACTAACAATGTTTTATAAAACAAAAATCTACATACATATCTCACATTAAACCAAGTAATATCATCAATCAGACTAGCTCCTTTGCAATACTTGATGACAAAGACATAAACACACTGTTTCCTGTGTCTATTTTTTTTTAATCTTTCTTGTTCCTCAAAGAAAAACAGTTTCAGTGACTTAAACATGTGTCATTTAATAAGGGAACTGCCCCACTTTAAAAAAAAAGCCCTAGCAGCGACATGGTCACAGTCTGGGATTTCCCCTGAGATAAAATAAAGCTCAGATGACATGCAAATAGCCCAGGGCAGAGACGTATGCAGTGTTTTCCTTTACTCCGTTCCTCTTTTTAAAGGGCACTCAGGTTCGGTTCTCACTCCGGCTGAAAGGTCCTGATTTGTGTTTTCCACCACAACGTCACGTGGTGGAAACTTCGCGCTGTGAGGCAACAGCGCGAACAACTGCACCACTGTGTCACCTCACGTGAATCCTCCATATTCAACAGAAAGTATGTCGCGGACTCACTTCGATGACAGTACTGCAGAGAGGTAGTTTTCTACGGTCTCAAGCTTTCTCAGCACCGGCTTTGTTTTTAAACACAGACGTGCTTCATTGTGGACGTTTTTGGACCCAAAGTGTAGATCAACATTAAGTCCTTTTTTTCAAGAGGTTTAAGTGGTGCATCCAGTAAAGTTTGTTTTTTTGTTGTCCTGTTTCTGTCTCGGAGAATATTCTTCAGACTACCCTGTAATGACAACATGGGAAAATACACTTAGAAATGAAAGTTGCTGAGACACGTGTATGACAGATAAAGTGTGTCACTGTTTTGTGTTGTTGCCATAAATACTGTTATGGGAAACTTTCTCAAGCATTTGTGTGTGTGTGTGTGTGTGTGTGTGTTTGTGTGTGCACCATATTCCATTACTTACATAGCTTATGAGGAATATTACAAGTGCTACCATGAGCACTGCTGTGGCGCAAATAACCAGGTAAGTATCGGACATCAGTTCTTCTGTGGGACCATCAGGACAATCTGAAAACAGAAATTAAAGTTACTCAACTTTGAACCTGCATGAACTGCATCGCACGCGGAGCTGCTCAAGTTATAATGTCAACAGTGTTAATATTTTACTCTCCATGATTTCAGCACAAGCATCCCCAGTACGGTTCATTCAAAGAACTAAAATTCAAGTCAAAAGTTTAAATTCAAGCCTAAAGTTAAAAGCCCAGGTCCCCTGAGCCCAGCTTCGACCTGTACCTGTCAGAGTGAGGAGAACCTGCCCCTCCCTGATCTGTTCTCCCACAGGTGCTGCCAGGTGACACAAGTACACTCCGCTGTCACTGCACGTCACATTGGGCAGGAAGATGCTGTGGGACTCGTCCAGCAGCTCCACCTCTCGATCCAAGCCCATGTACCAGCTGGTCGTGCCGTTGATGAGGTCTCTGGTCAAAAGGCCGCTGAGGCGAGACGACGGAGCCTCTTGGACCTGCAACATCATCAGTAAGGGGTCAGACATATGTACCAGACTGATGGATCAGAACCACAGGCTTCACATCAATAACATGTTCTGACACTAACTGAACAGTATACACAAACAACACTGATATCATTAATATCAACACAATTACAGCTACTGCTGGTACTTCTCTACCACTGCTCCATTTCTACAATTACCAGTTCTATTAGTATAATTATTACTACTACAACTTTCACTACTAGTAACCACAAGCTGCAGCCTAAACTTTAAACATGACCTGGTTCCAGCCTGAACATGTGATGACAACTGGGTCATGACGACAGGGCAACCTCCAAAACCTGCTTTTCAAAGTCAGTTTGGCTGCTGATTCTTACTTTCTTTTTCTCTTTCTTTTTTCTAGTAATAGCAGACCAGCATTTATTTGAATCCAAACAGCCAATGAGAAGCCAACATGTGCACTGCTTCCTCCTCCTGAAACTGTTGTTCACTTCTTGTTCGCTTAAAATACACAAAGTGATGAAGTGTTTTTCTCTAAAGGCGGCAGTGACCTCCTACAGAGTCATTCTGTCCTAATAAGAGCTGCTGCCCTCATGAAAGCCCCTGGAAGAAGCTCAGCTTTACCTTGTACCACCTCACGGCCCTGTACTGAACACCGTCCTTGTATTTAGCTGTGCACTGAAGAACAGAGTCCGCACCAGAGACCGACTTAACCTCCAGCATGTCCTCAAGGACTGCAGCTCCCACAGACAGGCACACACCTGAGGAACAATTCACAAGTTAGATTTATTATGGATGTAAACCTTTGATACAAGAGGTTTCAGCTTAGTTCACAGTGAGGACTCATTTCTCTAATGAATTTATAGTTTCACTTCTCAGAAAGACAATAACATAACTGTTAAATCACATAGAAATAGTCACGTCTGGTTTTCAGAAATATTATGTACAGTAACCCTCATGTAATTGTTACTACTACTACTAATAATAATAATATTAATAATAATAATAATAATAACAATAATAATAATAATATGAAAGGTCATAGAAAAGTGAATGGTTTAAAATACTTACACAGTGACAGCAGCAGAGCGTGAATCAGATGATCCGGATACATGGTGGTGATGAGGGTGATGATTTAGCTCAGATGTAAAGAAGACGCCTGAGAATCCGTTGGAGAGACTGAGCGGTCGGACTATAAATGCCCGGCACAAAGAAGAGAAACAGAAAGGAAACGCCCGCGTGCGTTACGTCACACAGCACGTGGAAAGTCACGTGGTTGTGACTGACTCTTTCAAGACGTTTTCACGGTTTAATTTACGATTTGAAATATGCGAATGGATGCCACACTCGTAAATGTTTATGCTTTTACGTGTCTTTAAAAAAAAAGACCGTTGCTAAGTGTGGCAAAAATGACGCTGCTGAGTTTGTCCCGGACATTAAACATCACACCAATCACTTCCGGGTCAGACAAGACCGGTTCCCTCACGATGCACGCATTTCCCGTATTTGTTGTTTATTCTGGTGAGTTTAGGGGCTATATGCTTATATTCCTGTCTGTGTTTGCTTTGTTAACATTTCTTATCGGTCATAGCAGTTGACACACGCCAAACGGCATTTTAAAAATCCGACAATTCAATGTGAAAGCCATGCTAAACCGTTAGCTTTCCTGTGTGGGCTCAATGTTTTCATATCAGGAATTAGACGAGACTCAGTAGAATACCGGTCTGTAATGATGGCTTATGTTTTGTTCGCGTGTTTCGTGTGTATGTATTTATGGTTTGTGAGCAGCGTCAATGCTTTATTTTTGATCAGAAATCAAAAATGCTGTGTCATGCTGATCGCATGTTAGCATGTTAGCATTTCCCCCATGCAGTGCTAATTGTTATATCATACATATAAAACAATATAACTGTGTAATAATTTATCATTCGAGTATCATAACAATCATTATATTTGTGTAGTATGTGGAGTTAAAGTTAAAGTGAAAGTCTTGGGGATTTCCATGGTAGTTTCCCGTGTAACGAAGAACAAGACATTATTATTATTAGAAACCACGCTGGGAAATCCCCACTGTGAGTGATGTAAGTTATATTGGTTTGCAATTATAATTAAACACTGGTCCAAAAGGAAAATGAGGGACCAGCTCTGTCAGAATTTACCCAGTCAGCAATGTGAAGCCCAAAACAAAACAACAACAACACGTTGGCTGGGTTTTTGTACAGTAATTCATTTTTTAAATTCACGTTGTGCTTCCTGGTTTTGTCTTTCCACTTCACTGTTGTCAAGATATTAAACTACTAAACAGGTCTAAAAAAGAAAAACGGGTTTTGGATGATGAGATTTAAGTTGGATGTTTGGACCAGCATTGAAATTTGATCAGAAATTAAAACAGCGAGTAATGGTGTGAAAATGATAACTAAGGGGTTCTTCTTCTTTATTTATCAGGTCTGATATTGATGTGTCAATGCGTGGACAAGGAGATGTACAACTCTAAGTATTCTTGCTGTGAAAACCCTAAAATCAGTGTGGAGGAACACTGTGAGAACACCTTCAGAAAGAATGGAGAGGTAGAGAGAACCCTGCATACATAATGACAATGCAGCCAATATGTTCTTAAAAAGACTTTCATGCCTATGAGAGGATGAATCCTCCTGACTTTCCCCTGCAAATGAAATTTGGATTTTGCTAATATTGTGTAATATTAAAAAACAGAGGGGCAGACAGTAATGTAGCGCGCTAACCACCCCCTCCCATTTACTGCACTGTTTTTCACTGGGATTGTCTTTTCTTTCCAATAACAATGTTTTCCATGGGAATAAACTGAATGATACCATCATCACCAGATTCTGCACACAGCTGCTTTTATTCTGTTTTGTCTATCAGCAGCACACAGATGGAATTTGTGTTCTATCATATAACTTGATTTTAATATCCCTAATTTTTGCGCATTAAGAGCAGAGTGAGTCCATTCCAAATTTATACAGACCCGTTGCTGTGATCATGTGATCCAGTTCACTAATAAACTGACAGCCACGTTTTCTAGTTCAGAAACACATTTATTAAGACTTGTGTAAATTAAGATAAATGTGCTGTGTGTACTTGGTAGCATCTAAAAATTTGTGCTATCTGTCTGGCTTTTCATTTTTGGACACTTGTGAATTCATTTACTGTTTGTGGTCCTTTGTTCTTGCAGGCCTTCGCCATCTACAACGATGGTGTGGCCAAAAACTGCGAGTCTCCATGCAGAAAGATTGAAGGTGGAGAAATGCTGATGCATGAATGTGCCAATGTGACTCAGGACGTAGTGTGCAAGAATGTATGTCACACACTTTTTGATATTTAAATTAATGTTGACTGTATTTGTGACTGAATATCATCACTGTTTCCAAACCCAGTCGGTACTTTTACAGACCTGATCCAAACACTAACGAGTCTCTGTCATTCAGCCAACTGACTGTTTGCAAGGCCCCACGCTCTTATTGACTGCAGTGTAATATATGTCAAACCAGGTTTCTGAGACAGTCACTGAGTCAGGAAACTGTGGTTACAGTCGGCTGAATGTTAAAAAAAAATAATGTACACGTTTAATTTCCAGTTAGTTCAAGTTTGTCACTTCATCATATTTGGCAAATCTCGTCCATCCAACACTTGTCAAGCAAAAACAATGAAGCAGAAAAAGAAACTTTTGTTTGGGTCTAATTTTCACTCATGTGTTTACAGGGGACACGTGTGACTGTGGACAAAGAGATTCACTACCATGGCCAACCGTGCCATCGTCTGACATCAGACAAGATGGACCCTGGAAGTCACGGTGGGTCCTAAATATTCTAAATATTTCTGAATGTATTTATTTTTTTATCTGAGGCATTTCAGTGACACCTTCATTCATTAGTGATTATGGAAAAACCATCCAATAACTGTGAAGACACTTATTTTGTTTCAACTCTGAAACAAAAATGTCGGCTTCAGTGGCGGTTCTACATTGAATTACTCCCTGGGCAAGACCCCCTCCGAGCACCCTAACCCTAACCCCTAACCCACGAACAGCCATGTTTTATTATAACAATATTCATATTATAACAATCTCCAACTCCAACATTGCCAACACAATTTAGAAATTAAAGTTACCAGAAATTAAATAAATATACTCTATATGCATAAAATATACACAATCACACATAACAGAGAATAACAATAATATAAAATAAAAACAATATAATTTGATTATTTTAAAATAAAAAATACAATAAAATAATAATACATAAATGAAATATAGAATAAATATTCTGAACAGCACAAATCCTTCATCACACAAATGAAAACACACTAAAGGGAATCTAATTATAACACTACTGCACTAAGAGCAGCAAACTAAAACTAAAACCTGATCTTTCTGACCTCCTTGATGCAAAATCATCAATAATGTCATCACAGGAAATCTGCTCCTTATTGAGTGATTGATACTGATGACAGCAAGGCCAGTGAGCCGTTCCTGAGACATTGACCTCAGGTACGACTTGATCAACTTCAGCTTTGAAAAGCTCCTCTATACAGTGGACCCCCGTTACCCCCTCCCGCCTTGTCCGTTCCATTTGGGAGAGACCCAGAGGTGAACTGTTGTGCCGCCCTCCATGTGATGCCGCCCTGGGCGGCTGCCCGGTTCGCCCGTGCCAAAAACCGCCACTGGTCGGTCGGTTCTTTAAAAGTTCATGATAATCCAACAGTTGTTGAGATGTTTCAGTCCGGCTCAAAGCGGTGGACTGACTCACACTATCATGGATGAAAAGAGGTGGTGCCAGAGGAAAGGTCATGTTGTTCTTTAACTTAAAAGGGTTTACGCCGGCAGTGGTCATGTGGGAGGGAAGGTGATGATGGGAAAGATTCCCGTGTTTACCACTTGTGAGCGCTCACGCCGTCGGACAGCTGAGGATGGCTGCCGTCAGTCTTTTTGTGCTTCTGGCTCATCACTGGAGATTCCAGCTGTCAATCAACAAACTCTAACCAAACAAAACAGAGAACAAACGTTAGCTCACACTACCAAACAAACAGTGCTGATGGCGACTGTACAGGAGAGGGATTTGGACCAAGTCTAATAACACTGAGTGATGGTTGTTTGCTGAGCTGGTCGTGTGAGGGTTAAAAATATTGGGCTCGTTCAGTGTAGCTCCAAACTTTTAACATTTCTGTGTATACAGTATATCACAGCTTTCAGAAATATTTTAACAAGCTCATCAGACTTCGTCAGCTTCATTTAACATGTACTGCTATGTTAACATCAGTTAATACAGCCAAGGAAGAAATAGTTCAGTCATTAGTTTCATGGGTAATGAAGGAGAAATTCTGACACAACTTTGTTGTTTGTCTTTTCACTGTGTCTACAGGTGTGTGGCTGGCTGTGGGCATCGTGTTGTTGGTGCTTTTGTAGGAGGAGTGTTTCTGGTAACCCTAACCCACCTATCCCGCTGGTAGAGTGAACTTCTCCGCCTTTTGCTTCCTCAACCTATGGCACAAATTCCAGTAGTAGTATGTAGTTAATTTATATTGGAAGATTCAATCAGTGCCTCATAAGCTGTGCCTTTCTGTGCTTTTTATTCAGGAAGTGTTTATTATACAGAATTCTATTTAAACAGCATGTGAAGCTAATGTAGTTCTCAAACTGCTTACAGCACATGAATGTAGCAGTTGCAGTATTTTTCCGTGCACATCACTTTTTGTCTTTTATTGTTAAAAAAACAATATGATCGAGTGATTCCTACTGTAAGGCTTCACTCTACATTCCCTGCACTTCCTCTTCATCTATGCATTTCCAGAGCCCTACAGTAGGAAAAAAAGCACTTTTGTTTTTGACTTGAAGCATAAGGCAGTGAAGGAAATATCATTTCTCATCTGACGGAGCAGTGTTTTCCAGGTTAGCAACACATTTACAGACAAACCCAGGTACGAGGTCAGGTACAAAAACAGTTACTCGGTACTCTCAGTAAATGTTTGTGTCGGTGCTGTAACACGCTCAGTCAAAACACTCGATAAGTACTGCCCTCACAGTTCACAGAACATCAGGTGAGCCTCGTTCACCGCAGCTGGACCTGGAGCTGAGCCAGTTAACAGTTTAACAGTATGGTCCAGTTTCTTAAAAACACTTCAAGCCGTTTTTTTATGGAAGCACTGAAGACTTGCATAGTGTCAGGAGTTATTTCAGGATTATGTGTACCAGGAGCCTGATGTCTCAGAGTCACAGTGGCCATCTTGGACAAAACTTGATTTTTCAGAAAGTGAAAACGTTCACCTATATAACGGTTTCATTATGTGGGAGAGTCCTGTGTTTCTGGGTAACACAGAGGAAATGTTTCAAGAAAAAAGAAAAATTCAGAATGAGCTGCTTGGACCAGGTGCTCCTCTCACTTTGCAACTCAATAAGTACAAATAAAAAAATCCTTTTGTTTGTTTTACTAAAGCTAGGAAAAGAGTTTTTAATACATGTTTAAATTAGATAGTTCAGTGACTTCGTATTAAATCCTATAGTTTTATCATCCGACCTATTTTTGGTCAAAGTGACATTCAGGGACAAACGTGACCAAGAGGACTTTTAGTGTCAAAGTACGAACTACCTTACTGTCTGACTGCCTGACTGACTGTCTTACTGCCTGACTGTCTTACTACCTGACTGCCTTACTACCTGACTGCCTTACTGTCTGACTGCCTTACTGTCTGACTGCCTGACACACACAAATGAGTGTGTTTACATTAGTTACTTGTCTAAACTGATGTTTACAATCCACTGATGTTCGGTAGCTAACAAACTAAAACATAAAGCCAAAGTTAATCAGACGATTACTTGACTCTGGTCACTAAAAGCTCCAAAATACGTGGATACACTCCAGTTTACGCCTCAGTTAGAACTGTTATAGGGAACAATTACTGTGGCTTCTGTTTTTCAGAGTCCATTTTATCTCTTTACTATCTTTAGTAAAGTAAAATAGAAAACACTAAAAACCTTGTTTTTTGCACTGTAAAATCCTGCACCAACTTTCCAATAGTTCTTTAAAAGATAAGGGATCCTTAACATCTCACATCGGTCTGAGAGTGTCTGTGCAGCAAAGAGCATCTGTTTACACCCTGAGATGAGAGCGTTCTCTTTGACAGAAACCTAAACACAGACGAATTCAGCTTTAATGCCAGTCAGCGCACAATGTGATGAGGAAGCCAAAAGCCAAATGGAGAAACTGCAGCACTTTTATATAGTTATGAGCTAAACAATCAACATGCGGCTGTTCTGTGTTTGTTAAAGTACGTCAGCCACAAAGCCAAGTAGTATTAACCCTGTAATGACACTATTTAAACCCACAGAACAAATAAGCTGCATCCATCTTTATACCACTACTTAACTGACTTCACCTGAGCTTTAACAGGTGTTAAACCACTTTCTCTTTATCGTCACATTAAAGTTGAAATTCTGACTTTAAACTATTCCTCTTAGTTTACAAACTGACCTTTAAGGAAAAAAAAGCTGTGATGATGCTCTCTCCTGCTACATGACTCTCTTGGACCTTTTAAAAGGGACAAGCATTAAAAAAAAAAAAAACTGACGGGAATATCAAAGGGATATTTTAGCCAAGTACGAACATACTGTTCTATGCAAACTACTGAAATCATGATGCTGCTTTTGATGTCTTTTCCTTGTGGATTGAAAACCTCTGTTTTAGTGACTGACAGTTTTAAAGGCCAAAATCGAACGTTTCAGACCAAACTGGTACTCCTCAGCACTTTAACTGTATGTTCTGTATGTTCTGATCTTTTTTTTTTATATGTGTGTGTGAATCATGCTGAATGAAAAATGTGAAACCTGCCAAGAACAGTACTGTATTTCATCTCTGTACTGTATTTAATGTATTTATAATCATGACCAGTTAATATGGTGATGTGATATTTTATAGAAAGACCTAAATGAATGTGCACTCTGTTCTGCTTTCATACCAGCTGCTCCAGAAAAGCAATAAATGATCTTCTAGAAAGCTTCTCTCAGATCTGTGTCATATTTCATTCATAAAGCACATCCAAGAATATCCCAGTGTTTTCACTTATTTCTTTCTGCACCTTCATGTCGTTTTAAAGCAGAGCCAGTAAAACGCAGCAGAGTCATTTTACCGTGTCTCCGTGTTTTCTTTACGGTGCCACGAAACAAAATGAGTTCAAAATGATTTTTCTGTCTGAGATTTCCCATTAAAAGCTGCTATGTTTAAAGTTAAAAGTCAGGACAGTAAAACATGTATGTACAGGTTTATTTGTGTTTGTAGCAGTTTACAGTTGTGATGAATCTGAAGGGTGAAGTCATCTTCATTATATTTTTTTCTGAGATGTGGGTGAAGATTCTGTGATCTGACTTTTCTACAGTTTTCAGAATAACGTTGAGAATTAAGAACAGAACCACTGACAAACCAAAGACTCAGATTAAAAAAAACATCATTGAGTTTATCTGAAACGTATTTCAGGGCACAGTACATGTGTTTAAGGTACTTTACAAAATATTTACATAGCATTTTTTTATTTTTGTTTATTTTTATAGTGATTTTGGACACCAGAGAAAACAAAAACTAAGCCAAAGGAAGGACTCGGTGGGGAATCATTTATGTTTTTATCAAGTTACAACACGTTTGGCCAAACTGTTCCCAGTAAAAACCGTCGCAGACTTTAGATATTTATGAAGTATGAACCTCTGAACGTCGAATGTTCACTCGCAGCTTTGTCCGGCTCAGATGGAAAAGTCTTTGATTCCTGCTCAGAGTTCAGCATCTCTCAGCGGAGCGCCTCACGGTAACATACATGGCCCACTGACAGTTTCAGCAGGAAACCTTATGATAGAATCAGTCGCAGCTTTTAAAAACCGTCGCCAGAAACATTAGTAAGAACCTTTTTCTGTTTAAACCCAGGTCTAATGTCGGCAGGAATATCACATGACATGAACCTTCAAGTTGCCACCAGGTGAATCTCAGACCCTCTTTAATCTCACAGTGGTCTTTGTCGCTCGTGTTCAGGTTCAGATCTTTGAACCGACAGGTCTTTTCACCAGACCCTGCTCTTTGCGCATCACCGGCGCATGAATGCTGCAGTCCCGCGCCTCGCAAAATCCTGGCACGCCCACATCCCCGACCATGCCGGGGGAACCCACCGGACCAGGGAAGCCACGAGGACCACGGGGACCCTCCATGCCGTTTTTGGGTTCTGCTGGGTGACCTGGCAAACCTGGGAGGGGGGTTAGAGGATTTGTTTGAGGAAACCTGTGCTCGTTTTCCCTGTTTAATGAACCTAACGATATTTTATAAAATATAATAACACCTTCGTACCTCTGAGGCCTTGTGATCCGTCAGGTCCCGGAAGGCCTTTACCTGGATCACCTGTGACTCCTTTAGCTCCCTTTTGACCTGTTGAGAAAAACACAAAGAGCTTTGGAGAAAAACTGAGATTTACTTTCAGCTTCTTTTTCCGTTGAACGGACGAGGAGGTTGGAGAATGAGCTCACAGGAAGCAGGAAGCTGTCGGGAGAACTGATCATAAATACGCGTCCACAGATTAGAAATGAAGTCCTCACACTAATTCACATCCTCAACATTCTTATGTTCCCTCAGTTTACTGTTTCATAAGTAATTTGAGAACATGATTTTGTATCTCAGAGGAATCATGTTTTAATTTTCAGAGACACATTTCATAATTCAGTCATTTGATCAGATGAACTACAAAACTGAAAGAATGAAAAACTATTCTGAGGACAACAGCTAGTCTCACACCCAGAACGTCCACTGTTCCTTGTCCCATAATCCTGCAGACAGAGGCTTATTGTGGAATGTGCAGTCTTACCTCTGTCCCCCGGCGGTCCTTCCTGTCCCTCCAGTCCTCTGTCGCCTTGAGCTCCTCTGGCTCCCTTTGCTCCAGCTTTTCCAGCTTTACCCTGACGGAGGCAGAAACGGTGTCGACTTCAGTCTTTGTCAACATAATTTGAACAGAGCAGAGTAACTCAGGAAAATCCAGGTGAGTATAAATCCATTAGCGGGAGGATTAACATGCACTCTCCTCTATCACCACTGTGAAGCAAGAGTGGGACTCACAGGTTTGCCCGGTGGTCCTGGTGGCCCTTGGACTCCCGGGGGCCCGATGAGCGTGCGGTTGTTTATGGGGCAACCCTGGGAGCACTTGGCACGGATGGAGGCGGCGTACTGGGAGATCTGGGCCGTCACCACACCTCTGCACAGCTGCAGGACCTGCTCATCAGTCAGACCAGGACCCTGCAGACCAGACACCATCCAGGTCTCACGTTATTTAGTTTTTTCATCAAAATCAGGTGAACTTAGATGTATGACGAGTTTTATTTGCTTTACTTTCCTGTTGCTGCAACGTAACACTCCACTACTTATCCCTTATAAACACATAGATATTTATATAGAGAACACGCAGCGCTGCATGCTGATGACATGACTGAGAACATGCAGCGTGGCGTGCTGATGACGTGACGCTGTGACTGAACACACAGCTGATGACGTGGCTGCTTCATCCGTTCATTGTTTTCATCCCAGAATTTAAGGTCCGATCAACTACATGAGCGACCAGACTTCAGACTCACAGAGGGTCCCTGGACTCCTTTCGGTCCTGGTCGGCCTTTAACCCCTGGGTCACCGATGGGACCGCGTTCTCCTCTGGTTCCCGGGATGCCGGGGGGCCCCACAGGGCCGGGGCCACCGTTACGGCCGACTGCACCTTTGGGTCCATGCTGTCAGAAGAGATGGACGAGAGGAAAGACGGAGAATCAGGAAATGAAAGGTTCATACTGTACGTGTGTCGACTGCTCAGACTGTGTGTAACATCATCACACACATTCAACTTTATTTTACACCTGAAATCTTTCTAATCAGAAGCTGCTCCGGAGCAGTCATGACGTTTATCACTTGATATCCATAATTTATTCTGTATATTAGTAAAAACCAGGCATTGAATGGAACCTTACTCGTTTCAGAAACTCAACTTTAGATGTGTGTGTGTGTGTGTGTGTGTGTAGCTCTATGACGTCAGGGTAAAAACAAACACATATCCACCTGTCCTTTGTTTCCGCGCTCACCCACGCTTCCCTGAAAGGTAAAAAGAAGGAAGTAATGAGTGAGTAAATTCCAGCCGGTGATGAAAGCGGAAGTGAAACGGAGAGTACAGTGTGTCAACAGCGGTTTCATCATCTGACTGTACGCAGGTAAAATTACCTTTTGCCCTTTTCCCCCTTTAATGCCCTTCTTGCCTGCTGCACCCTGCAGGAAAAAAAAACAAATGTGAAGACAGAGGAAGCTGTGGTCATTGTCAGGGGATTCATAACAACAACAACAACAACAACAACAACAACAACTTGACAGGTGGACTAAAGAGCTGTCTGTTAGAGCTTGTACAGCTGGAAAGACGAGGAGCAAAAGAAGAAGTCAAAGGGGCAGAAGGGAAACTCCCGTCCGTGTGGTTTAATGAGTATCATTACACTATGGTATTAACACTGGGTGGTTGATCTGCGTTTATCTGATTTCGATTGTGCCATTACTGTATTTGCATGGTCGAGGGGATGTCCTTAGTAATCGAGTGTGTCCCAGAGAGCTCTGATAAATGTTCAGTGTTTTAGTCGCAGCTCCCTCAGATGTGGCTCCTGGGACAGGCCCCTGCTGTGTGTCTGAACAGAGAGTCTCTGACTAATGCTGCAAACACCTCATTAGTCCTCACTTTAGCTTGTTTCTCTTTGGCTTTTCTCTTTTGTTTCTTCTTTGTTGCTTGACCTTAAAGAACTCACCTTCTCACCGTCAGGTCCCGTCTCACCTTTGGCTCCCTGGAAGAAAAACAAACGACCCATCACTCATCGCTCTAGCTGAACACAGTGATAAATCCAGGGCAGTGCATGTTTAGAAGTTTTACTTCATCACAGTTCACCATGAACCAGTGTATTTCTTTTTTTGGACCTGTATGTGTCACTGAGACATTCCTCCATTGTGATTATGTTTCTACACTTTAGATTTTAAAAAGAGCTTCAAATGTTCATGTAATTTATGTTTTATTTATTTGTTTAACGGGCCGTTGCAGATAAATATTGATTAGAGAGAGAGACTCAGGTTAAAACAGTTAAACAGCAGATTCAGGACAGAGGCCGTGTCCTGTACTCTTCTTGCAGTCTGAACCAACAGCGTGCTACTTGTTTTTTTTTATTGTTGTTTGTTTTTTGCTCTTAGGGACATTCCCTTTGCTTGTTCCTCTAGTCTGACCACATTTATAGCAAAACAACCATCTATTCAGTTCACTCAGGGACATTTCATGTTACTTGTTTGAACGGCAGATGGTCTCAGTTACACGATACGATACTTTGAGGTCGGCAGAAATGACGTTCTGTTTCAGATTTATGTCCTCGGCTCAGATAAACAGAAATGATCATTTCTTTCTATTTGTTTTCCGCAGGATTTTCCTGCGTGACTTGTGATTGGCTGATCTGTGTCACAGTATCTGGTTTGATTGATCATGTCTGCAGCTCCTTCCAGCAGGATAATCCTCCCCCGCCTCAGTCTCCAGATCTGAATCCAGATCTCAACCCTGATCCTGGTTGTTCAGGTTACAGTTTAGATTGTGTGATTTAATTTCACATCAGGTTCAGGTTCTTCTCTGTGGACAAAGATTAGAACCACGTGATGTCTGACATTTAACAAACGATGGATATATTGATATATTGATTACTGATCGGCAGGTTAACTTGGACTGTTTCTTGTTGTGTGTACGCACTGTGTGGCCCTGCAGCCCCTTTGGTCCTGGCCTTCCTGGTACTCCGGCATCTCCTCGCTCTCCTTCTGCTCCCTGTTGGACAAAAAGACGGAAACACTCAGTCAATCAATACTAGTCTGTCCCTTACCTTTTTCACTCAATCTGTCTTTATCTTTTCTTTTTTATAGTAGTAAATACTTTATTGGAGAACATTTAACATAACCTATCTGTGTCACAGCATCTGATCTGATAGCTTTGAATAAATAACGTGCATCACAGGGACTTTCTACTTCTTCTTGGAGAAGCATTCTTCTGGAGAAACCAATGGCAACGCTGACTTTCCCTGCTTCATGCTTATTTTCACTTCCCTCTGATTCTAAGATCAGGACTTGCCTGAATTTACAGACTTGCAAATTAAAAGGGCAGAAGTAGTGACATTCAGATTTGGTGACTTCCACGGGGTTTGGGACTTGCCAGAGGCAGATTAAAAAAGAGAAGTAGAAGACATCAGGATCTCCTAGAGTTCAGATGCTTTATTTAACCACTGGATCATGTGCTGCTCACTCACCACAGCGCCCACTCTGCCTCGAGGACCTCTCACGCCACGATCCCCTTTGTTTCCCTGCAAAAGCAGAACAGATATTACGACACAGAGCAGAGGTTTGGCAGCTTGTCTTAAAAAAATCACTGTATTATCCACAGCTCTCACTGGTAACATTAGGAGAGCCAGCACAATACCAGGACCCTGAAACTCAACCAGCTAAATGGAACTCAGCCTTCAGCAATGTTCTTATTTACACCTGTTTTCCTGCTGTGACGTGTAAAAATGTCGTGGACGATGAAGGAAGGAGCCGTTGTGTGTGTTACCTTGGCACCAAACAGTCCAGGCTCTCCCATCACCCCCGGGACTCCTATAGGACCCTGAGGAGTCAAACAGCGGGGACAAGGGGAAATGTGTGGATTTTGGATGAATACAGACGACTGTATGTGGAGATTTGTAACTCTAAATCTAATCAACTCACATCTTCTCCGGGGCCACCGTCACTGCCCGGCAGGCCGTCGTGACCTTTAACGCCCTGAGAGAAACGGAGAAAAACGGATTTGAGCAGAGAGAAGACACCGTGCAGTGTGTAGTGGGACAGCATCAACGAAGCTGGACAGCAAAAGTTCAACAATCCAGAGCGAGCTCAGTGAAAACGGGATGTTTTTCACCTGATCTGTTGGAAAAGGACCGGATTGAAGTTTTAAAGAATTAAAAGGATTCAGAGAAAAACTCTAAAAAACGAAAAGAAGCAGTGAAACTAAAACTCAGTCTGACATCTGTCTCTTTCACTTTATTTTCACTTTCAGTTTACACTCACAGTCTAAATGGGGCAGTGACCCAAGAGTAAAGAAAAAGCAAAACTAAAGAAAAACAACCTTGCAGCAATTTTGTTTTTTTTCCAACTTGAACTGAAAGTTTCACGGGGAATTCTGTGCTGAGAGATAAGATATCAGAGACCTCGTAATGAAATGAGTCAACTGCCACCAGATACTACATCTACATATTACTATCTGTTCATCACCCACACTCTGCTCAGAGTCAGATGAAGGTCAGACAAGTCAGGGGCAGAGACTCAATGAAACCATCAGATGGGAATTGACTCTTTGGTCGAACTGTTAAAAGGAAATCTGAAACTAGACACAAGCCACAGATCTTTGCTTTAATCTTTAGGAATTTGTTTTATTTCATAAGCTCATCATATATTGTTTGGAAAAGTAGCTATAAAGTAACTATATCTGTATGTAATGGAGTAAAAAGCACAATGTTTGTCTCTGAAATGCGGCTGAATAAAAGCATGAAGTGGTATAAAATGGAAAGTTAAGCACGAATAATTAGTTACTTTCCACCAGCGTCAGCATCTCGCTCAGTGCCGGTTACTCACGTGGTTGTACAGCTGTAGTTTGTCATATTGTCCTTGCTCAGCAACATTTTTTAAATCAGTGAACTGGACGTTAGCCAAAGGATGATACTGACATTCAACACTTCTCACACAAAGCCAGACTAAACGAGCCTCCTGGAGGCTGCGGTGCACATTGCACATGCTTCTCAACCCTTCTGTCTAAGGATTGCTGAAGAGGTCAAACTGATGTTTTTTCCTCTGCTGTGACTCTGATGAGTCCGTCACCCACACACTGTGGTTTGCAACCTGAGAATCACCCCACAGAAACGTCAGTGAGAAATAAAGCAAGAATGCAGGAGCTCAGTCGTGTGTGTGTGTTTGTACCTTTGGTCCACCGGGGCCGATCCTGCCTGGCTGTCCAGGATAACCCTGAGGACAAACAGGGAATATAAATCAAATGTTCATTTGGGATTTGGGCTGTTTCAGTTCCTCGGATCAGTCAGGAGTCAGAGCACACGGCTCATCACACAAGCTCATCAAAAACAGCAAATAAAGGACGGGTTCTTTAAGTCACGCTGTCATTTTAGAACTTTCAGTTCACGATGAGAGGAAGAGAAGTGACGCAGCCTTTCGCTCCAGAGATGCAAAGAAAATCACAGGAGGAAGACTTAACTGCAACAAAACTAAACTTCACATTCAGTTTCTTTTGAGTTTTGCTGTGATCAGGCATATGAATGATCCTACAGATTATCTCAGTGAGAAGAGCTGATGATGATGATGATGATGACTGAGGGTCTTTCTTACAGTGTAGCCGCTGTCGCCCACATCTCCTGGAAACCCCGGTGCTCCGGTCTGACCCTGTGGGAAAAGATGAGATCCTGAGTCATCAGGTCAGCTGTGACCCGTATCGACCCCTGCTGGTCAGCACAGGGGAGTGCAACAACAGTGTGACTAATAACGTCATACACGACAACACGTGACAACACATCAAATCACAAAGGTGAGTGATGGAAAAAAAAACTCATACGCACAAATATGCACAAAAGGGAAACGCAAGACACTGATTAAGTTTTATTTGTCTACCTTCTGTCCATCCCGTCCCTGTGGACCCACTCTGCCTTCATCACCACGAGACCCCTGAACAGAAAACACACGCTGAATCATGAACCTTTAAGCCTGATCTGAAAATTCTGTGGTTGCATGTGAGAAATGTTTGATGATTCTTGTGATGTATGAAAATTAATTAAAAGAGATTTTTTTTTTAAACAAATGTGTGTGTGTGTGTGTGTGTGTGTGTGTGTGTGTGTGTGTGTGTGTGTGTGTTAGTTTTCTCCTTTACCTTGAGACCTTTACCTCCGTTTGGTCCTGGAGGTCCAGCACTGCCAGGAACACCCTGAAACCACACAAATAAATAATAATACAAAACAGTGATGTCTGTGTGTTTGATGCTGAGTTTACATTTTACAATTAAACTGATTATATATCTGATTATATATAGAATTAATATACAACAATATGAAACCCGTGTGACCTGATATAAAAAATAAACACTGTAAAAATGTAGTGTTGTGTTTACAGTGCTGCAGATTGGTGCCCACCTAAACTGTATGTTTGGTGCTACTTTAATTGTAAAGTGCAATTACAATCAATGGAAATACATATAAAAATACATCCACGCAACTTCATCCAGACGTTCAGTCCCATGATTCACTGCTCTCATGGGTCACATGTTGTTTAACGGATGGTAAACACCCAGTGTCATGAAAGGATGGGCGTGACTTGTGCCAAAACTCTGGGTGATTTCCAGCCGCTTGAAGCAACAACACCTGGATCAACAGCCGAAGACTACCTGGATCTCCACACAGAGAGGCTGATGGTTTCACTTACTGCCCCCCCCCACCTCCACCTGCATCTCCCTCTACTTATTTACTGGATGAGAAATTTCTTATCAGGAATTAAAAGGAACATTTTTGTGCCATGAACTTGGTGCGACTCAGTAATTTCATGGCATTTTCTCCAGGTAAATACATAATTATGCAGAAATAACTCTTTGCTTTTTCAAGATAATTATTTTGGAATCATGTGTCACATGTTTCTGTTATCTGGTGATAATACAATAAGTAATGCATGATCTGGGAAACAATAAAATGATTATATGAAATGGTTGTGTCCAGGATTCAGGTGGTGCCATCAATGTCAGATTTCTGTTCAGACACGATGAGTTAAACTCTGGATGTTTCCACCACAGAGAGGCCGAGCGGCAGCTGTGTTTCCTTACAGTCTCACCAGGAGCTCCGACTCCTCCTTGTGGTCCCTCCATGCCCACGTCGCCCTGTCGAAAAGACGAGATGACAGATTTAAATACATGCGTAAACTGCTGGAGCTGTGTATGATGCTGGTGACCTGCCTGAAGAAATGACAGTAAGAAATAACAATAAAAGAGGAATCTTGACCAAAATAACAACATGTTTAATCAGCTCAGTTATCAAAAGTTTAATTCTTCAAATGGCTCAAAGATTAAAATGTATAAATATATCAACAATTATCAGGAATATGTATAAAAAAAGAAGACACACGATTCAAGAGTAAAACAGAAGATAAAAGTTTTATGAAAACAAATAAAGAAATTCTCACATTTTAGTTTAAATGAGCAAGTTTGAGTTAAATAGGAGCATTAACTGATGTGTGTGTGTGTGTGTGTGTTTACCTTCAGACCAAGCTCTCCATGCACACCTGGGTCTCCTTGAAGACCAGGTTCTCCCTGTTGACAACAAAAGAAAGACTCAGTTAATTAATTCAGTATTAGATACGTTTGCAAAGGTTTTAAAGGTTTATTAGCTCGTTTTTTGAGTCCTCATAACTTTACTAATTTATTTTTGAAGAAATCACAATCTGAGGCTTAACATCATAGTGAAAACATTTTTAATGATTAATCAATTTATAAAATTGTGTATTAATTAATTATTAATTAATAATTTATAAAATGTTAGTAATAAGCCGTTTTCACTCAGTCTCTGCAGCATTCACCAAGTTAAGACCTTTAAGGACTTTTAAATCATACCCGCCAAACCCTCTTATATTCAAAATAAAATGTAAATGGCATCAGTGGAACTGAATGCAGAAGGAACCCACCATGGCTCCAGAGAAACCAGAAGCTCCGTCGTCTCCTTCAGACCCGGCGTCACCCTGCAAGACAAGAAGTCAAAGGTCAAAGCTAAAGAAAAAACAAAGAGAGGGCCAAAAAATGCATTACTTCATTATTATTGATCTCTACATGTTTTGTTTTTTTTTTTTAATAATTTTTATCAGTATACGCTGCGTTGCCTGGTAGTATTAAGTGTGAGATTTACTCACCACTGGGCCGGTGTCTCCTCTTCTTCCCTGAACACCTTTGGTTCCTTTATAACCCTAAAAAAAAATGAACAAATCAAATCTCAAATTAAACGCCCACTGAGCTCTGGAGCAGCAGAAGACATTTGATTCTTACTTTATTCAAGTTTTTTCATCAGAACTAAAAATGTAGTAGACTCTCACCTCTCTGCCTTGAGCTCCTGGCTCACCAGTTTTACCCTGCATTCCTCTGGATCCCTGACAGGAGGAGAAAAAGAATCAGTCAGATTAAGGAAAAGATTACAAACCAAAATCATGACAAACCCACAGTATTTATTAGTTAAGTCCTGGTGTGGACAGGCAGATAAACCAGTACTGTGTAGGTGAAACCTGTGGAGTCAGTCTGTTTTTTTGATGAGGTTTAAACTGAGAGTTTCACCACACCTCACTGAAAATGCTCAGATACAAACAGATGAATCTCTAGAATGTGATTTATTTAACACAACATGCATCACAGATCATTAGAAATACAACAATATATGTGCCTAAGTGGGCACAAGGTCGTGACCTCTCCACGGGAATATTTCAGTGCTGTTTGTTCATCATATCAATTGCACATAGTACAAGGCAGCGCTTATAGCTTATTCAGCAGGCTTTGTCCAGAGGGCATTCATTCAGATTCAGAGTCGGGGGGGTTGATATTTTTACATGGAAGCTGCCATCAAACAAATGTAAATGAACTGTAAGAAGAATTTGGTGCAAGAGAAGAAGCCTTTCAAAGTTTAGTGTTTCGTGAAAGTCAAGCGACACTGAAGTGAGTCGCCACCTTTGGTCCTGCAAAACCAGCAAATCCAGGTTCTCCAGGTTCACAGTCGCACTCTGTCGGCCCCTCCTCCCCAAGCGCCGCATCATCCCCGGACTCCTCGGAGGACTCGGTGTCTGGTCCTGCTGGGGGGTACTCATATGGGACCTAACAATAAGAACAACAGTATTACACAAAGAGACATACACACTGCTGAGATCCTGTTTTAGAAGCTCACCCAGCTGATTTGAGTGCTATGATTGAAAGCTCCAGAAAAGCTGCTAAATGGACCTTGTGGTGAAATTAAATTGCTGTCAGAGCTGCTCTGACCCAAATAAAGACCACCAGCCCCCACCCATCCCACCTGCATGGTCTCTGTGTCCTCCTTGGCATAGTGGGACTCTGTGGTGGTGGCATAGGGGAAGGAGTCCTCAGTGATCATGGTGACCTGGCTGGGGACGGGCCCGTAGGGGTCGTAGTCGCCCTCCTCGGGCCCCTGATCCTCGTCGTAGCTGTGAGTCGGCTCAGGTGGATACTCTGATGGCACAAAGGAGGCTTTATCTGTATCCTTATTTTGTTTTGTGCTGCAGTGTTGTGTCAGAAACAGCAGCTACAGTCGTACACATAAATAAGTAGGAACGAACAGTGAGGGGCACTGGTCTCACCTGGCTGAGGAGAGGCCAAGTTGTCATAGTGGTCAACTACAGAGCCTTCGTAGGTGTGTTCCTCACCTGAACAGACACACAAACACACAGGTGGCTCGTTGGTCTAGGGGTATGATTCTCGCTTCGGGTGCGAGAGGTCCCGGGTTCAAATCCCGGACGAGCCCTTAATTTGAAACCAAAAAATCTCACACGCAAATGTTTGTCCTAAAGCTTCCACATCCACTGAAATAGAAGCTGGTGTATTTGAAGTGTTGAAAGGAAGGACAGCTTTTTTTTTTTAAAGATCCATAATCAAGTTAAAATACCAAACATTTGCTGCTTTTTATTTAAGACATCTTGAAATACTGTAAATCTGTAAGTTCTGGTAAATTGTGATGAATCTTTATCTTTAGTTATCTATCTACTGGACCAGACAAGTCATTTAAACCTGTTGGTTTCATAACTAATACGAACATCTTTTTTAATGTATGTTTTCTCTCACTTTTTCCTTCTGCTGTCCTGTAACAGAGGAATAAACAGCTATTTCATAAGGTGTGACAAATAAATATCAGTTGTTTAAGTGTGCAGGTATAAATGGTTGTGTTCCATCAGATCGGTGTGTGCTGACTCTGACCTGAGTGGTATCCAGAGTATTCCTCCTGGCAGAGAGAGAAGACGACACACAGCATGAAGACAGGCAGCCCTGAGAGGAGAGACGCCTGCAGGGGGGAGACACAAACACAGCTAACGCTCCATACAACCCGTACGAAGACCACACATCTAACAGTCAGCAGTGTGACGGAGCGCAGCGCAACTCTACACGTCACTCTGAGAAGATATTTGTCCTGTTGTGGATATTTTGCTGTAAAAGCAGCTTGTCATTTTTGGCAGCCAATGTAGTGACGTATAGGTTGTGTCACCGTCCTGATCTATTGATCTATTTTATGTAGATCAATAGATCATTAGCTAGTTTAGTCCAGTGATTCCTGACCTAGGGATCAGGCCCCTCCAAAGGGTCATAAATATGAAGGGTTATGAGATCATGTGTGCGCAGACGTATTAGACACACAACTGTTTTCAGTTTTCAGTGGAAAAACATACACGAACCTGAAGCTCTTGAAAAACAGTTTCCTTGTGTGAGTTCTGAAACCTCACAGTTCCAGCTTACACAAAGTTTGGGTTTGGGAAAAGTCATGTGGGAACTTTCTGAACGCTTCAATATTTCAACTCCCAAAAGTTCAAATTCACTGTCCTTGTCTCTGCTTCTTAAGTTAATAGCTACTGAGTCTTTCTTTTCCTTATTCAAATTATAAATTAAATGTGTATTTCTTACTGTAATACATGTTCTTATTTGTCCTGGACAATCAATAGACAGGCTTAAAAAAATAAACATATAATATCTTATTTGTGAAGCGCTGATGTCTCACGTCTTTTCCACATTTTGACAAGCATCAGAAGTGTTATCCTGAAAAACTTCATTCGTCTTTGAGGTTTGTTGTTACTCTGATTTATTTTTTGCCAGCAATGTTTCTGAGACTTGCTGGATGTAAATAAACACCCAGTAAAGGTTCGAAGTCCAAAAGATCGGCTGTATCAGTGGCGAAGCCTGCAGCGGTGAGAATGAAGCAATAATCCGGACCTGCAGGACCTCAGGGGCTGAGAGGTGAGACACGTCCCCCACATGATACAAACCATTTCATATTTATCATGTTTCCATAAATATTTGTGGCTTGTTATCGAAGACACTAAGTTTTGTGTTAAGCAACGCTGCCTCAAATTTTCTTTAATCTATGATGCGTATGATGAAAATGCTACGTATTTTGTCATTTGGTCAAAGTTTATGTTTTGTGCACTGAAGAGCAACATGGATAAACATCATCTCATTAACCACATCGCAGAACGTTCCACAGAAACGTCCCAAACAACGAGACTGAGTAACCTGTCTTTTCTTATTTAGCATAGAGTCAAACATGTCTCTGCACACCTGAAGCTGACTTAGTCTGGAGTTGTACTGAAGAAAGTGTCATTTAACATGTTATAGGCCCATTTTACAATCCAAATTTAATTCATCTAAAAACGTTTTATTGGTGGGTTCAGTATCTCGGTCAGTTCAACAACTCAGGATAATAAAAAGAGTTTGGTTTATTAAAACTCGGCTTTTTGAAAGAGGTAGGAGTTGCTGGGGAGTATAGATAAAGGATGTTTTTAAGCATTAGTCTGGTATTTTACAAGCTATTATACCTAAACTCCTGCTGTTGAAGACACCAACTAAATCCAATAAAAAAATAAAATCAATTTAACATGAAATCATTCGAAACTTAGGCAGACTGAAGACAGTAAAATTAAAACCTTGTTCCAGACCTGTCCCACCAGCAGACCAACAGACAGCAGATAAACCCAAACCTGCAGGGCCGCTGGCCAAAACCAGGCCATCTCCGCTCACCTTATCACTGGAGGCTCCCATGGTGCTGCAGAGTCCCCTCAGACCGGACCAGATCCTGCACAGGACACTTTCAGGATAAAGAAGAGGACAAAAACAACCTGATTTAGCTTTCCCTGAGCAGTTCTCCTCACAGCATTATCACTTCGATGGTTCCCCCGTCCTCTGTCTGTCTCTCCAGGATCCCTCAGGTTCCCAGGCTCTGACGGGATCCTGTCCGTCTTTTTTTGCTCTCCTCGCCCTCTATCTCTGCTTCTCAACAGGGTGAGAAATACCTGAACCAGAATCCAGCATCGGCAGAGAAAGAGTGAGGCACAGAGAAAGAGAGACGCATGGATTTGTCCTAACTTTATACATGCATTGGCTCAGCCCAGTTTCTACACCGAGCAGCCGATTTCATCTTGTCAAAGTAACTTTCATTATATCAAGAGCAAACCTTTACAAACATCATATTACAGAACTTTTCTTGTTTGATAAAAGATGTAAAAAAATGTTAAGCTTTAGTGTTAATTACATCACATTCACGACACAAACACCGAATCATTTGACGTGAAAATGAAAAACACTACAATGTGTGAAACCAATGACGTTTAATCAAAATGAATCAGGGTGACAGATCATGGCCTGTTACAGCGTTTACTTTGGATTTACACAAACGGAAAGACCAGCTCTTCTGCATGTGTGTGTTGTTCTACAGATTCGTGCTTTTGAAAATGATGAGCTGCACATTTTAGTAAAGTAAACAATTTTGTGTCATTTCTCCGACGTAAAAATCTAAACATCTGCGACCCAAATTCGAAATTAAAAGATTTTCCAGTGTTTCCTAAAGACACACTTTCAGACACGCAGCAAAATTAGGCCCGAAACACGGTGACCTTCGACCCCGTGGTAAGCGTGTGCCAGCTATGACACTCCTGTCCAACATTCCAACTGGTGTGCTGCTGGAAATCAGTCTCAGCCAATCAGACAGAGGCAGGTGGAGTCTGTTCGAGGCTGGTAGACATGTAATTACACTGTAAAGCGTGGTCCTGCTCTTCATGGTGCCTGAAGCACAAGAAGCTCAAAACGTTCATGTTGTTGGTTCCTCAAAATTTATTCCCAGCTTAAAAACTTAAAATGTTATAATACATATTTAGAGGCCACGACGACCCATGACCTCAGAAGATCAGACTTCTGCTGTTGCTGATCCAAGGCTAATCACTTCTCCTTCTCCTTCTCCTCTTTCTTCTTCTTTTTCTTCTTCTTTCGGTCGTGGTTGTGGTCACTTGGGGAACTAGAATCCCTGTGACGATCCCCCCAAAAAAAACCAAAACTAAATTATTATCTCAACATCTACAGGACATTTATTTTTAGTCAGTAACAATTTGATCAGTGATTGTTCCAATGTGACTGCTTCTAAATGACATATGAATATATATATGGTGGTAACTTGTCATAGACAACCAACTGAAGAACAAAGACGCTATGCTTGTCCTGTCTCACCTCTCCCTCTTCTTCTTCTTCTTCTTGCCTTCTCTGTCTTGGCTTCGTTCCCGGCTGCGATGGCTTCTGCTGTGGGAGTGACGAGACTCTGAGGACGCTGACCTCCTTTCATCCAACCGACGCCTGACGGACAAAAAAAATCAGCCGTTAGAAATTCAGACTTCATTCACTTTACAAAACATTTCACTTCCATAATCAACAAGAACATTACAGGAAACGGATCCTCAGGAGGTCAGGGGTCAGTGTTTTCTCGTACCTGTGGGAGGAGTGTTCACAGCGTGTCGACTCCTGCTCTTCCCTCCACTGTCTGGCGAGCTCCTGTGAGTGGACGCTGATAACTTCTCTTATGACCTACAGGGTGACCACAGTGATACCAAATAATCAGTTTGTTTCATAAACTTTATTTAAATAGGGCAGACTTCTACTGAAGACACAAGCTCTGAGGTCAGCTTCAGATTTTTATAGTTACTCTCCCAGAGAGAACTTATCTCAGTCAACCCAGAAGCATTTGTCCACAGAGTAAGATTTTCTGTGTGTGTCACCTCTCCCCGGCTAAACTCTAAAACTTGGACTGACAGGAAGGTTTTCTACAACAGTGCATTCATGTGCAGTACAGATCAGAAGAATGACTTCCCTAAACACACACTGAATCTCAGGAGCTTTTCAGCAGCTCACCCCTCACACATGCTGGATGTTTCAGACCCAATGAGCAGGCAGAGGGTCAGTGCCTTGCTCATGAACATTTGATGGGGGTTCATGAAAAAAAATGGAAAGAGAGTTCCATCTTTACTTCCTGCACCTATGTACTGGACTTCCTCAGACCATATGCTCGTATGTGACTTTCCAGCTGTCAAACACGTCATGTTCCATATGAATATAACTAGGTAGAGTTCTGGGCTATGAGCTCTGCCGCCAGGAAGCTGGCATTGAGCATTAGATTAATGTTTGAGGCCATATTGTTCTTGAATGACAGATGTATCAACCTGTTACGGTTGCTTATGGTGGTTCTGGTTTACGGTTCCAGAGGCATACAGATCCCTGCAAATATGAGACTCCTCCAACGAGAGATCTGTGGAGCGATGGCGACAAACAGAAGTGAACCAGCCAAACGCTGCGTTGAGGCTCACTCGTACCTCGGTGTAGGACTTCTTGGTGATGTGAACGTTCTTGGCTCGATAGGACTGGCGCCGCCTCTTGTAGTCCCTCATCTCTGCCATCAACTCGAGATGAGTCTTTGGTTCGTTCTGTTCGTCGTCTGTACACAAAAAACAAACATGCACACTCATTTTACATCTAATCCTTCTGAGGTTTGGAAGGTTTGGTCGATCACTGAATTTATTTGATGATTGAAAGTAGAGAGTAACTAACTTATTAGTGCTGTGGTCCTCACAAAAAACCCCAAAACAAAACATACGATGGTGGAGAAGCACAGCCAACATGTCCCAGACTATGTTCATAGTATAAATCAGGCTTCAGGAGGTCGTCACCAAGTCTTACCCTTCTGAAGTTTGGACACCAAATCTACGTAAAGATCGTCGTTGCTGGAGGAGGCAGCTTCCTTTTGATGGCTGAAGACGCCGACCACATGATCGTACAGAGCCAATCGGTCGGCCACAGTGAGATCACACACAGCTCGCTTGTGGTTCTCAGGCACGTCGACGGGCTGGCCGGAGTACTGACCTGATGGAGAACCAGAGAGGCTTTACAAACTGAGGACTGACTGAGGGAGCTGAACACACACACACACACACACACACACACACACACAGTCATTTCACTGATCAGAAAAGTTTTTTGTAACTCCACTGGTTTGTTTGTAACATGCTCCTGCTCTGTTTCTGTATGTATCTCCCACTGTATGATCAACATCAAACTACTGAAGGAAATCAATGAGTTATCATGGCTTTTAACTGGAATCATGTTCACAATGGTCTGACATGTCTGAATGTATGGACTGAACTTTCCCCAACACGTAAAGGGAAAAGTGTGTGTGTGTGTGTGAGAGAATCCCCCAGCCCTGCGGTTACAAAGGATATGACATTAAAGGATACTGCACGTAATCAGGCAAGCCTGAACCAGAGCAGCAGACCTTTCTAGAGCCCATGGTCTCCCTAATACTCACCCCTGTCGCTGCAAACAGAACACACAACAGACACATTACAACACGTCGGCAGAAACGTTTAAATAAAGATGACAAACTTGGGTGAAAAGAACCTGAACAGTAACAGAATCTTCTCATCTAATGGGAATCAATTTTGGGTGTAATGGAGGTGGTGGATGTAGGCTGAGAGGGCTTCAACTAAACAACTGATGAGCTTATAAGTTTAGCACAAGATAACCCTCTAGTGACACCTACTGGTCGCTCACTGCATCTGAAATTTAAGACTAAATGTTCTTTGCTTCTAAATGGAAGTTGCCGCATCTCTGATCAGGGTGGTTCACATCAGCCTAACGGAGGGAACAGTTTTGTAGTACACCTTTATGAAATGAGTGGATACCTTGCCAGAACACTCCTTCCATCCTCATCAGCGGTGCAGCAGATCTCGCCTGTAGGATCACCTGGTGCTGGGTGGATTTGTCTGCACAAAGGAAATGACATGATCACCAATTTATAAAGACGCAGTAGCTCTGGCAAAAACTGTCATGATCACACATTTAACATCTAGGTTTGAATATTTTCTTTGGATTTCCCACCTGTTTTTTCCCCCAATCACAAATTCTGTCCATATGAAAAAAAACTGAACTCGTCACCAGTATATGCGAGGAAGAGGAGGGTGGGTTCAGTGGTTGTACTTTTTTTTAAATAGTTAAACTGTTTGATAATATCTTACAGGTCTTTAGACACAGTAATGAGTAGTTAGCTGAAGTTTGGAGCTTTGAAAGCTCAATATTTCAAAGCAGAGGGTTTTTTTTACATTGTTTTGAAGGGAAAAGCATAAATTATGTTCACACATCTTTGTGAACTAAAACATCATAGTAACTTTACTGTCTAATGTCTTCCAGACATTTTCCTGACAGCTGATCTGCAGTAACAGTCACCGATAATGACTCACCCATTGCGAAGCTTCTGACACTGCTGTTCTCATAACACACAGAAGGGTTGTACATCTCCGCCTGCAAAATCGAGTATAATTCATGAGAATAGCTCATCATCGTCTATCACAGGATGAAGAGAAACCTTCACTGTCTGTTGTCTCGTCACTGCACTACCTGCTCCTCTGCTGAGTAGCCCATCTTACTGAGGCGGCAGGAGGCTTTGTGTTTCTCCATGCTCCTGACTGGGACTCTGTGGTCGGGGTCGTAGGGACACTGCTCCATTTCTTCCTGATAAAAAAACCCCCCCACAAACACCAGTTGAACAATAGCTGTGAATTAAACACATTTAATGAGGTGAACATTTATTTAAATTTACCTTCAAACAGCACACACACACTCTCCATGTGTCCTCCAGCACACACACACAAATATGTTTGACCTGATATTGAATATGAGGTGTGAATGAATGTGTTGTAGTTGACCCGCGCAGGGAAGTGGATTCCCGCAGTTTCCTGACTCGTGTTAACTGTTGACAGTGACGTTAGCACCGAGAACCAGCGATTTAACAGCTAAAACACGTCTAACGTTACAGCTCGGTGTCCCGGTTAGCTCGGCACCGACTGAAAATCAACGGTTTCCTTCACAATACTCAAATAAGAAATACGATTACGTGCTAATTTCATTTTTAAAATATGTTTTATTACATAGGACTAAGAGTTAAACTAACGTTAGCGCACTGTTACCTGCTCGTAGTCCATCGACCATCCCAGCGTTTCAAACATCTCGTTTAGCTGTTTCCTGCAGTTTTCGGTAAACTCTGTCAGCTCCTGCAGGCGGTCCAGACGATCCTGAAGAGTCTGTGTTTTCAATGAGTCCGACATTTTAGGGTTTTAAATCCAAATCAACTAAGATTTTTTTTTCTTCTAACGCAATCATCTGCGTTTTGTTTCCGCCGACCTCACCGCTGCCGTAGCCTGCGCGAGATGATGACGTATGCAGGGGCGTCGGCGGCAGAGCTGAAGCGCTGCATGCTGGTAGCTGAAGTCCTTTGAGTTGCGCGATTGCTCACGTGGGCAACCATCACAGAAACCTGGAGGGGGCTGATTGAGAGGAGCTGCCCGATCCGAACTCGAGTGGCCCCGTGTTATTGGACTTCTGTGGCGCTCACGCACCGTCGGACAGAGACTGCTGGAAGAAAGGCGTGGTACACCTTCAACAGGTATATTCTATTCTGGTAAATTATATTACATTAATTATATCCCCACTGATTGAAAACAATCAGCAGAACAAACAACTTTTTAAAATTGTTTTGTTTTCTTTTGTAAATCTTATTTACCATATTTGACAGTGGCTTTTATTTACAAAACACTGCATGTCAAAGACACATAACAACAGTCAGAACAGGGTAATTATAGAAAATACAAGTGTGTGAATAATATCTTTATTTACAGTGAAACTGGACAAGCTTAAAGTCACACAGGGTTCATGTGGGGTACAGATAGTTGTCTTGCAGCGGCTCAGGATCCAGCAGATCAGCTGTATATATGTCCTCTGTTCTGAGAAGAGAAAAGACAGCGACCATCTTTTTCTACCACGTGCGATTGTGTATCACACTGTAACTATCAGACAAAAAAGTTTACATGCTTGACATAATAATTCATACAGTACTTACATTATTTCTTCAACAGCAACCTCCTCCACCACCTCCACTCCAACCACCAGATTCCTCCTCACTGCATGAAGTGAACACAAGAATATCGTCGTGTTACTTCTACTGTAACATGGTGGTCTGTGAGTGGATTGTAGTAGTTCATTTAGTTTAGATTTCCATAATTTGCATGAGACATGTAAGTTATGTCGTCCCACAAACAACCCTAGTTTTAAAAGTTGAAATCAAATATTTTATAAAAACAGGAGGGAAAAAAACAGAAAACTTTCACAAAGTACACAAATGAGTGACAGGAAAACTCACATCCATAGTAAACATATGGAGATCCAGGCCAGCAGGGACCCAAACCCTCGGGTTCCCTCTGCCCATAAACACACACGCATCCTTGGGTCTCCATCCCTGGACCCTCCCAACAGCGGCCACCGGTGACATGCCAGGATAAGTCTGTGTGATCACCCTCAATCACTGTCACTGGCTGCTCTGAAGGAGGAGCTCCAGGTCCTCGTGCAGCCGGGCCAGAGCTGCTGGGGATTCCTGAGTGGACGGGGGGTTCAGAGCTGGACCACTGAGCATCGGCAGTCTGACTGATGACTTTGCCTACAGATACAGGTGAGAAGCAGAGTTATCAGATAATTTGGTATGGAAACAGGCCTGGCTCTCATCTCAGTTAGTTTTACTCTGAATTTAAAGAAGCATAAAAATTTTCCATTCAAATAAACATGTAAACACACATCAGCAATCTGGTTAATGCAGGGGGTTGGCTTAGATTTGCATGTCATGGCTGAATCATATGTCTGATCCTTCTGTTTCCTGTACCTGCTGCTGTGGCCTGCTAGGTTTGGACGGGGAATGTACTCCGCAGTCATCTGCATTTTCTGGCACACATGCACGCATGCACACATGTCAGGGAGTGCCAAAAAAACCAAAAAAAAAAACAACAAGCATTCAGGGATGGATTTAAAGCTATCAAATAATACACACAGTAAATCACAGCCAGTCACCCAAGGGCACTTACAAACATCCAAAACTGTCACAGTTAAATCAAGTCAACCTTCATTATTTATTTAGCAGGTTCTGCTGATTTATTGCTGCAAAATATTATTTTCACATGTAACTCAATAAAAGTTTATCTTATCTTGAACCTACCTGTAGTGTAGCAGCAAACAGCAGGATGTTCTCCTGCCTCTTCTTCCTCCTCCTCCTCTTCCTCTTGGTGGCTCATCCTGCCTGAAGCAAGGCTCCCTGAATGTTGAGGACGGCGACACAAAGGAGGTCTGGGCGACCAAACCCAACAGTCAGGATTCAGTCTGTGCATCCCAGGCTGAGCTCGATCCTCAGTGCCCTGCACGAGTGTGTGTGATCAGGGTGGTGAAATGGAGTGTGTGCCTCCCTTCCTCTTCCTTTTAGCTCTGCCTCTGAAATCAAAGATGGGGCGTCAGATGGGTTTTCTCCTGACTGGAGCTGGACGCAGCAGGAGTGAGTGTATGCATCAGAGAACAAGCTGACTGGGCAGCTTGTCTCAGCTTCTGATGTAATGCGGTCTATTAAAGGATCATGTTTTACAAGTATTGGAATATTTCCTGCATATAAATAATATCACCCCTGTCCATTTTCCAGAGCAAACCGGAGGGTGCCTTTATTTTTCTCTTAATTCTTGACACTTGCTTTCTTAATTGGAAGGCACGTTTCATGTTATTGTTCAGAGGCTGCCCAGTTATTTAAGAACATCAGTGTTTACACTCAGTTGCCACTTCATTCCTGCCGGAAATGATCCGTGTGAGTATCATACTAACAAGCGTTGCTTTTATTTTGTCATAGCTTTGATCCTATTGGCCGATCAGAGGTCACGTGGTCACCACTGAGGATATTTAAGAATCGTCTCGGAAGTTCCGTATTTTACTGCCCGTGTCCTTTCTGTCTCTGTCTCTGTCTGTCGGGAAAATGGCTTATCCAGGATACGGCGCCGGACCCGGGGGAGTCCCAGGAGCGGTAAGGAACCGTGAAAACGTGACGAAATGTTGGCTAAAGGGCGAAGAAGTCCACCGACCGCTGTCCCGGGAACGGGACGTCCGGTCCAAACACAGAGCGGAAGTTGGTTGAAATGACTGTGACTGAGGTTTAGTCCGCTAAAAAGGTGCCCCAGGCTGCGGGTGTGTTGTGTGTGTATATAACATTCATCATTATCTAAGGAGTGACTGTCATGGACTCTGCCCAACACTGACACGTAACCTCAGACCCGCTGAACATTTATGACAGACGAGCCTTCTGGGATAACGGGTGTTATCAGGTTGTTCTCAGGGGGACAGATCACATACTAAGATATTCTGATGTTCACGTACACTTTTCAAAGATTCAGCTTTTCACTCTCTCTCTCTCTGCAGCAGGATCCTCTGTATGGATATTTTTCAGCTGTAGCAGGACAGGTAACACAAACATGAAAGACACAATTCACCTCTGTATTATTGAGCCCGATTATACAGCAAGGTGCCCGGAATTTAAACAGCAGTACCAGTCAGTACTAGAGGCTGACTGTGCACTCACATGGGGTTTTTGTTATTTCTGAACTCGGACAGGATGGACAGATCTCAGCAGACGAGCTGCAGCGCTGCCTCACACAGTCCGGCATCTCTGGCTCATACCAGCGTAAGAACCCCACACTGTTTTTTTATTATTGAAATATCCACATGCACTGTAAGTCTGAGACACATCCTCACCTAATGCTGCTGTAGACTGTGAACCACCGTGCGTTAAAAGCATCAAATGGTGCACGAAGCCACCTTTCTAAACACTAAGGGTTTGGCTGCTGGATCAGGTCTCCTGCATGTAACCTGCAAGTTTCAGGTGTAGAAGTAGAAACGTGTTCTGCTAAGCAGCAGTGTTTGAAACTTGTTTTTGTTGCTGTTGGTTGATATTGACAGGAAATGTGAGCATTTGTGGTTTCTAAATAAACTGTGAGAGGGATTGAAGTAACGCGACAAGCAAGAGACAGCATCTTTTTTTGTAAACACAGTTTGAAGACTTATTTATACTTGCTGGTTCCCGGGTAGCCGGTCTAGCTTTAGGCTAACATGCAGTGATTCTGTACTGTGATTCTCTATCTGTCTGTCTGCTACAGGTGTAATCTACATGTGTGCTCCAGGATGTGTCCATATGAGTGTGGAGGTGATCTTAGCCTGTGCTCACAGTCTCTGTTTTCCTTTTACAGCCTTCAGCCTGGACACCTGCAAACTGATGATCAACATGCTGGATGTATCCTTCGCTCATCAGGGCGCCAAGTTTCTTCCACACCAAACTGAGAAATCCTTGTTGTGTGCACAGGGATGTTGTCATGTTGAAACAGGAAATGAACAAACACAAACCGTAGCAAGCTGAAACCACACAAGGTGAAACCAAAATATCAGTGTATGTTGTAGTAATATTTTTGCCCAGACCAGGAAACACAAACCTACACCTAAAGTACACAAGAGTATGTGTCCACATACTTTTGACCACATGTTGTAATTCTGGCTGGGTTTTGAGTGTGCAGTTCACACTGAAAGAGTGACAAACTTAAACATACCCAGACATGTTAATATGCATATGAAATATGCTTTTCCCACAATGCAGTGCACTATGAAAATAAGGCATCTGGTAGACGGTGGTGAGAAATCTTAGCAAAATTTTGTTTTAAATGAGAAAAGGCTCCAAGGTTTTATTTATCAAGGTCTCAGTACCCACAGGTCTGTACTCTGTGGGTACAGAGTGTCTTATCTTATAGCTTTCACCGCGGTAAAATTTCCATCTGCAGCATCAGCACTGAGTGATCATGTCTGAGTGAAGTGGTTTGTAAAGGGAACAATCACCGGAGACGTGTGTGTGATCCGTGACTGACAGCTGTCTCAGAGGGACATGTCCTGCTCCATGGGCTTTAATGAGTTCAAGGAGCTGTGGCAGGCTCTGAATGCATGGAAGAATACCTTCGCGTCCTTCGACCGGGACCGCAGTGGAACGGTGGAGGGCCATGAGCTGCAGCAGGCCATTGCCACCATGGGTACGGGCAAACTGACACAACACAAGTTTTAAATATTTACTTGCACTTTCTCCTAAATCTCTGAAATCTGACATAAAATGGATTCATTTTGTTGGTTAAGCCAAATGTTAAAGTGTGAGATTGGGAATAAAAACTGTGAATGGGCCCTGTGCTGTTTACAGACATAAACAGCTGAGGTCTGAAGGCTGGGAGAACTACTGCAGTGTGCTGTTCTCTTGCCAGCCCATGATGACGGCAACTAGAGATTTTCGTGTGGTTATTCACTGTCCATAGATTTAATGTGATGTTGAGATGTTGAGAGGCTGACGATGTGCTCGTGTTTTCGTGCAGGTTACAATCTGAGCCCTCAGGCCATGACCTGCATCATGAAGCGCTACAGCGTAAACGGCAGGATCCCCTTCGATGAGTTCGTGAGCTGCTGTGTGAGACTCCGCGCCCTGACTGGTGAGTGGGCCGAGGAATGCATGGCATTTAAAACAATTACATTTTCTAAATGCAGCTGAGTCGCATGCATTCAGTTCCACTACGGCCACAATAACAGCTGGATAAGCACTGACCTAGCAGACTAAATCAGCTGCAGTTTGCCTGTTACTGACTGGTCACCTGTAGCTCCATGTTTTTGACAGAGGACCTTTCTTCTACCTCTGGATCGTCCTCTCAAGACAAATAATCATTGTTTTCAAGTAGAAAAGAAGATGTGGCCAAACAAGGCGTTTGGACGTCCACTCAGGATTGTGGCTGTTTTCATGAGCATGTGTCACAAACTGCCAGTGACTGACTGCTACATGCATCCCATGAACAGACCCATGCTGTCACTGCAGGGCTAAACATCTGTGTTGCAGAGTCAGTGAAGATGAAAGAGTTGAAAACATTAATCAAACTGGTTGTTTTTGTGTGTTTTTCAGACCAGTTTCGAAGGAGAGACACGAGCCATACTGGCAACGCCTCATTTCACTATGATGATGTAAGTTTCCACAGCTGAGAGTTTCATTTTCTAAAGCTTTGATGTTGCTTCAGAGATCTGCCGTCAAACGTCTGACTGGCTGTTTGGTGTTCATGGCTAGTTCTGTAACTGGGATAGAAAACACAGCCTTAGCTCCAGTCTCATACTGAGCTCCTACAGATGATTAGTACAATAACTCTTTAATAACTGCATTTACTTCTCCCTTTAGTTCATCCAGGTCACTATGAGCATATGAGGAGGACGAGACTGAACAGAAGGGACATACAAGACTTTTTAAAGTATCCTCATATTAACAGCATGTGATTTCTATGTGTATTTTTTACACTCATTTTTTTTCTGTTGAACAAACAGGATTATAATGTCACTGTCACATTCCATTTTACTATGAACCATAAACAAGTGATGCATATTGTAACTAGTAGGAATATAGCAACCTCTGGCTGTACCAACAACAGTAACCACTAGAGGGCCTGTGTACTGGAGGGTTTTATTATCACTCTTAACATTTATAGCCTTTTACCTCAAGAGTAACCATGTTAGCCCAAAGTGCTGGTCAACATATATGTGTGTGTGTGTGTGTGTGTGAACATGTATGAAACGAATAAACATGGTCACCTCACACAAAACGTCTCACACAGTGATATTTGTCTCCCCTTTATTTTATTATTTCTTAGACAATGGTTTTAATTTCAAATTTCGTTGTTAAGTCACTGACACTGTATTCACTCCCTGCACTGATTTAACTTGTGTGTTTAAAATCAAACAGTCAAGCTGGTGCACTTGTACAAATTTTTATTTATATTGTGACAAATCATGACAGTAGTTATCTCAGAGCACTGTTCATATAGAGCAGGTCTAGACTGTTGACTTTACATTAGAGACCTGACATTTCCTTCATGAGTAAAAAGCAGAACCAGGCTCATTTATCTAAAAGCGTTTGAGTGTTTCTGAGACCTGTGCGTTTGCAGTATTGTAGAAATGATGAGAATGTTTTCCTCAGTGCCCTTTATTCATCCTTTCCCATGACTGGGTAGCTGGCATCGCTGGCAATTCCACAGTGGTTACCACGGTTACGTGCAACCCGGATGTTGCCCTCCTCGCCCCACTTCGTCCCATAGCTGTGAGAGAAAGCATTGATCATCACAGGCTGAACCACACGTTGGCAGCTGTGTTAACAACCTGACATCATTCATCCAGGTGATGTGTCCTACCTGTTCTTGATTACCCAGTATTTCTCCTCCTTTGCTGTCTCTCCGTAGCCCACTAAGAGCATGCCGTGACTCATGTTGTCCTCGTCACATTGTGGGTTGTAGTAAACACCTGACGCATGAAAGGAAGTGTGAGTGACCTCAAGGCCCCAACTTAGGATTTAAGAGTTAAACATTTTCTTTTCAGCTGCTCAACTATAGAAGAGCTATTTCCAGTTTTTATGAATATAAATAAAGCTAGATCATAACAGATAATGACTTTTACATAAGTCACTTTCTGAACTCAGAGCTGGGGACTGACCGCTGTCATATAGCATGAACTTTGTGGAGGTGTCCATGGCCATGGACAGAGGACCCACGTCGTGCAGAGCTTCAGCCAGTGCACATTCGTTCCCATTTGGAATCTCCTTAAAGCCTTTGCACTGGACTGGAATGGCTGATTGCTTGTTATAGCGGCAGCGCAGCTGCTGCAGAGAACCTGTGCTGCTCTGGTCTGAGAAAGTGGCACCCAGGGGTGACCTGTTAACACCAGGAGAGGGCACTATATACACACATAAGATGAAAGAGCAGTGACATTTACATAACAGGCACTGGCAGTTCGCTTTGACTGCCAGCTCTGCGTCTCTGTCCATGCTACACTGAGCAGAGGTCAGTCAGTGTCCCCAGTGTCCCGGACTCTCCATGTCACACACTACATAGCTATGAGGCCCTGCATCCTATCCTGTAATTTGAAGGTGTAGTTACCCTGTAAATAAAGTAACTTCTGTTTGGACGCTGGTAGCACTTGGTTAAGATTAAGGAAAGATTGCAGCCTTTTACATGCTTGGTCACTTGAATCACTAAACACGTGATTATCAACAGTGCATCACACCCACCATCTTTTCTTCACAGATTCAGGATGTAAGCCACACCCACCTGCCCTGCAGTAACCCCAGCTTTCCCACCTTTCAGCCACCTGACTCTGCCCCACCCACCTGTTCCCCTGTTAGAAATTCACTAACCAGTTTTCAGGACTGATACCTAAAGCTATTAATTGGTGTTTTGCTGGTGAGCACAGTACCTTTTTCACGCTTGGGTGGTCCTCCTCTGAGCTGATGCCCCCATTTTGTTGCACATACTTAAAGGCAGTGGTCATGTGTCCTCCTTCGCAGCCGTGGCTCTCCAGGTCACAGTCCACCAGGTTCTGAGCACTAAGGTCCAGCAGCTTGCCCGTTGTCTTGGCCAACTGTCCTTCGAGGGCCCCCACAGCACTGAATGCCCAACAGGAGCCACATGATCCCTGCAAGGTGTGGAGCTCATTGATTTACTTAAGACAGTGATATGGAGGAGTACTGTACATGTGAGGCCTCCGACAGGTATTAGATTATCTTTCTGACCTGGTCCTTGACTCGAGTCACCCAGCCTTTCTCACGGTAGTCAAGAGATTTAGGCAGCGCCTTCAGTGAGCAAGTCGTATTGTAAACCTTCACAGTTCGGAGACAAGCGAGACGAAGAGTTAGAATCACGTTAGATCACATGTGAGGTTTTTGGATATTTAAGCATTACACGAGAAAGATGAACAGTTCCAAACCCTCAGAGTCACCTGGTTTTTGTGGTCCTGCATCGGCGCCTGGCTGTAGCCTTTCGTCATACTATAAGTGGTCCAATCTTTGTAATAACTGAATTTTGCCTGCAACAAATAAATTTGGCTGAATTAAAAAAAATTACTAAACAATTTATAAAATAAAACTTAATATCCCCAGAAAAGTTATGACTCTCTTTTTCAGACCATAGCTGTAAAACTGGCTGTTTGTGAGCTCATCGTGGAAACAACTTCACATCTACTGCATTTAAGTAACGTTCAGGTCAGATCAGTGAGGCTCTTCAGTTGAAGGTTTTGTCCACAGCTGCTCAAAAATGTCCACAGATGTAAAAAATGTGGAGGTCATTCATGATTCGTAGGCACCTGGAAGCAGCTCATCTTCTCAGTCATTTCCTTCGAGGTCTGGATGAGGAGACACATCATGTCATGTTTCAGGTTTAGCAGGTGCCACATTACACAGAGTAACAGAGCAAGTTACCACTGAACAGCAGAAGTAGCAAAAATTTTAGGTCGAGAGATTCTTTAGCATAACCAGCAAGTCAGATAAAATAAATAAATAAACAAACAAACTATTATTCGGTCTTCTCTTCTTGTCAGGCTGAATCAAATATGAACATAAGATGGGACAAAAAGTTCGTTTCTGTTTCTTCAGATCTGAAAACTTTCTCCACACTTCTAAACATTACATGTTGTCTTATTTATTTTTTCCTCCCTCTTCTATAATAAAATGTTTTAATATTAACCCATTTTTTTTTTTTTTTTTTTACTTTTTCCCCTCGGTGAGAAGATACAGAAGGAATCGTTTTTTCTGCTTCAGAATAACAGAGGAAGAAAAGATTCAGTGTGTTTGACTGCACATTATTCCTCAGCGTCCAGACTGACCAGGTCTCCCAGGTAGTTCATCCCCAGTCTGTAGGAGTGTTTGCCCTGTTCTGCCTCCTGGTTGTGGACTTCAATAATGTCCATGTTCTTCTTCCAGATGCCCTTCCGGTACTCCTCTTCATCCTAAAATATCCCCACGTTATTCTGTTAGCATGAACGCACAACTAACGCACACTTGCTGCACACTGTAGCAGAGTGAGGACACTGTGTGTGCCTTTGTTCAGAGTCCAGAGGAGAAACGAAGAAACTAAATCTGAAGTGTTTGCTCTTCTGTGGCTGCATGTACCAGTTTAACTCATGTATTCCTGCTCTGTATTGATTCATGTTTGCTAAAGTGTAAAAGTCATCGTCGAGCCAGCTTTTAAAATGAAGACACAGGTACCTCTGTGGGCTGCTGCAGGCTGCTCCTGTAGCTCTTCACTGCTCTTGTCGCATGTCTCTTCTGTTTAAGATCAAACACATCAAATTAACCTACTGTTTAATGCTGTTCCTGCTTCCTAACAGTTAAATGACCCATAAAAACTACTGCAAAACACACTCACCAGCACAGAAACACCCCCAGTAACTACAGTGATCACATCAACATTAATGTAAGAGACCAGGTCCCTGTATTTACAGTGTAACAGCTGTAAGATTAATCACTTAGTGGACTGTTAATGAACTATTTAATGACCATCAGCATGACGCTAACAGTCTACCTTCCATGGAAGTGCAGTATGTTATTTCCTATGTTAATTCTCACCTGAAGCACCGAACTTGCTTAATGTTACTAATTTCATCTGTGTCAGGTGAAAGGCCCATTAACTGTGGTCTCTCAGCATTACCCACATTCTGTGTGTGTAGACGTACATTGTACTCTTTGCCATAGGTGATCTTCCACTCTTTCCACTGGGTGTCTAGCAGAGCTTCATCCAAACAAAAACCCAGATCCGAGGCCACCAAGAGCATCACACAGACACGCAGCAGCATTCTGAAACAGCAGCAACACAGATAATAACTCATACACAATGAAGTCCGAAACACTGCCATATTATCCTGTTACTACAGACACATCCAATCCTTTTGTAACGATTTCTTTAGGCGACCGGGTGTGTCTCTCTTTTAAGGTGTTGATGCTGTAGTGTGTGTGTGTGTGTGTAGACCACACTGGGCGAGGTCCCGACAAATGTTTTACAGACAGCTTACCCAGGAAGTTAGTAATTGTTAAGACTACTTATTACACCGCAGAGAAACATGTAGTACATGTCTTATATTTATCTGCCCCTGCTGTAAAATACACAGCCAACAGTAGGATCGCTACATTATTTCATAATGGATTTAATGCAAATTTCCATTGAACATAATGTGTCTTGTTACACAAGTTGACTAAAGCCACATGTGACAGACAGTTCTGTTTAAAAAAACATGTCTTCTAATTAATTAAAATACACACCGTCACCATGACTGATTATTTTCTGTCTCTCTGGGAGGAAAAAAAAAAAAAAAAAGAAGATTCCTGTGACCAGTTAGCTTCACGAACCATTTTCAGCAGTTCACAGGAAACAGTTCATCACTGATTCTTTCAAAAATGATTTTACCTTTAACGATTGGCAGGATGTGTTCTTTGAAGTTCTTTGACTGTTGTTTTCTTCTCTTCTCGGTTAGATTCGGTCTTGGAGACGCTGATGCTGCTCAGTTACCTGCAGTGTATAGACTTTGAGACGGTAGAAGGGTGTGGAGCAGTTTACATGAATCAGACCCGAATGAATGAAACTGGTATGTCTTGTTTAAAATCACTGCCAGGTATTCTATCATAAAATGGAAAGTGAAACTCACCTCATCTCACTGTTGAACTAGTCACTCATCCATCAATAGTTCTTCATTGTGTTAGCATTTGTCCAAACCACCTGATCCCGTATTTTATAGATATGTTTCAGGAAGTTACGATTATCTTTCTATCAGGCGTGAAACAAAGCTCAGTGTCAGTTAAGCCAGGAAGGAGAGACTTTGGGTTGAGCACATGCATGAACTCTGGAGGAAGTGATGTGAAGTGGAGTGAATTTGTGCTTCGGTGCAGTTACTCAGGAGGCGACAACTAAAACACTAAGAGCAGATGCAAGGAGCTGCTCTGGTTTTTCACTAATTTGAGAAATGACTCTGTAACTTTCAAAGAAGAAAAAATGAGAAAAAATACAGAGAGAAGGTCACATCTAAAGTCAGAGTCCTAAGATAAGATAAGATAGGACTTTATTGATCCCCGGAGGGAAATTAGGTTGTTACAGCAGCATGATAGAAAAAACACAACATTGCACAAAGTACTACTATAGTAGCACAAGACACTAGAAAAAATATAAAGTAAGTGACAAAAAAGCTAAAAATTAAATATAGAATATACAAAATAACCATAAAAAATGTACAGATTAGAAAAGCAATACAGTGGTGTAATTATGTCCTGAAAATATCATGAATATCATGAAAGGGAAAAAACTAACTCCAATAGGAGTATTATAAGGGGGCAGCCCAGGACAGAGCTGGCCTTCTTTATCAGTTTGTCCAGCTTCCTCTTGTCCCTGTCTGTTATTCCACCACTCCAACAGACCACTGCATAGAAAAGTGCTGATGCAACTACGGTGTCATAAAAAGTCCTTAGTGTCCTACACACTCCAAAGGACCTCCGTCTCCTCAGGAGGTGGAGGCGACTCTGGCCCTTCTTGTATAGGACACCTGTGTTGTCTGACCAGTCCAGTTTATTGTTTACGTGAACACCTGTACACATTCACCCTCTCTATGTCAAGCCCCTGGATGTTCACTGGTGGAGTCTGAGAAGCTTTCTTCCGGAAGTCAATCACCACCTCCTTCGTCTTGTTGGCATTGATGTGAAGGTGATTGAGTTCACACCAGCATGTTGTTGATCATTAAGGCCACTTACATTTTTTGAATGAGGAATTTGTTACTAGTTCAATCTATTTTCCTTCTTCCATGACTGGTCTTACACAACCTTAAATACACAGTGATGAAGTGTGAAAACAAATCAAACAGACATACTCTGGATTGTGATTTCACCTTTAATCAAGAGTCTCTTCAGCTTCAGAAGAAACAGTTGACATTCTTAAAGGCCTTAGAGAAGGTATACCTCTGACTGAGGTCTCCACAGACACTACTGCACATAGTAGTGTCTGTGCCTACACCTCTGTGCCTACACCTCCCTCTCAATATAACTGACAAGAGCATTTTTTAGCTGCTGTTTCACAGAGGAGTTGGCCAAAACCAGTGCGATCAGCTGGGCCACATCTGACCAGTGAAGGTCTTCCAGAACGACCATGAGATGTTTATAAAGCTTCTCCTTCTGCTGAGGACTGAGCTCATTTATGATCTGAGGCACAGATTTGAATTGTTCATAGGTCATCATGGAACCCATCAAGCCTCCAAGAGCACCACCTGGAGAAAAGAGGGGGAGATTTTCAACCTTTTGAGCAACGGTATTGATCTGTCCAACAGACCCAGAGACCCTTAAAGCATTTACTTCTATTATGACAGTAGTCAGACGAGCCAACCCCCCCAACCACTTACCTGCAGCAATACCAGCAGGACCCATGACCAGCCCTCCGAGCAAGGCCATTCCTCCAGCCACTGCTCCTCCCATTGCTGCACCTCTCACCGTGACCTGGATCTCCTCATTGGCAAATACCTCACAGCACATGTGCATAATAGCCTCAACTTGACGAGCCATCCTGGGAGTCAGGTTTATAATTAAAGAGACAATACAGAAAGTAACTAAGATACTTAGTCTATTAATAAGCACAGAATAAGATATCAGGAGAGGGAGGACTGAACATGGTCCTCCATATGCTGAGTGGCATGGCACACTGTCACATATAATTCTAAAGCAATTACCTGCAGATACCATTACTGAACAGTGTGACAGCATCAGAAAGCAGTAAGACATGAGCTAACCTCTCCACACAGTGTTATCCATTATCACTCTGTGGAACCTGCTCTGTGCTATGTTCTCCTTCCCCTTGCTTTTGTTTGCCCCTTGAATGTGTCTTCACTATGAAATCAAACAAAATAAACAGATAAAAACTTCATCTAAAAACATCTAAAGTCATCTGGATAGATAGACAGACAGACATACAGATAGATTCTTGATTCAGTAGCCAAGTAGAAAAATATGAAACAGCAAAGAACAAAGGGAGACGCAGACAATATATAGACACTAGGTAAAGGGGAACAGGTGGAAACAATCAGGGCGGGGAAGACAATCAGACTGGCAGGAACACAAGAGGAAGGGCAAGCTCCCTGAAACACAAAGGGAGAACAGATTACAAAATAAAAGCGGAAATCACAAGACAAAATAAACACTGCACTGCATGGATACTGCATTGTACTGGTGAAATGTTTGGCTGCATGGAGATTTACACACACACTGATTACAGATTCGTTAAATGGTGAGTGATTAATTCCCTGCAGATGCTGCACTGTGTTATTAGACACCCCAGGTGTGAGGTAAACAAAAATCAGTTCATCACAAATAATCACTGAACAGAGTATTAGCTGTACATTAGTAGAACCATAACAGCATCAGAAGGTTTCAACCTGGCAGGGACTGCACTAAAAGAAAAAGCAATAAATACAAGTAACAGGAAACTGCATAACTTCCAAATGTCGTCCTGCCCATTGCGCTGTATGGTAGCATGTGTCCACTCGGCTCTCACAGCTGAACCTGCTGAGATAAACATCCTGCAGAATCTCTACATGCAGAGTTCTCCAGATACATGTTACACATACAAAGAAAAAACCCACAAATGGGTTTTTGCCTGTGGAGCAGAATCAGGCAGATACACACCGATAATCAACACTCTACACTCACGTTCTTTAGAGATTCAAATGTCATCTGTCCCTAAACAGAGATTATGAAGAGGCACAATATCTCTGAACCGTCAGAGACAGACAGCAGAGCCAGATCCTGACCAAGTAAAGGCTCAGTGTCCACAAACTGACAACCGATCAAAAAAATCACAGCAACCCACAGAGGACACAACATGTGGTCCTCCCCCTCTCCGTTCCTGTGTGTTATTTTTAATGTTTGGTTTACTGTTTCGCTCATTCGTAACCTGATAAATGATCTCCGGGTCAAAAGCAAGAGCAGGGGGAAAGAAAACGTAGCACAGTGCAGGTTCCACAGGATTATGACAGCAAAACGAAAAGATAATGAGAAGACAGTAGAAGGGCTGGTAATAGCTTTAATAACAATACAAACAATAACAATAGTAGAACTAATAATAGTTAATGAGACTAATCATGGGGCAGCAGGTGTCCGACAGCTGTTGGCCCAGACTCCACAGCTCTGAGGACAGATGAACCTGCAGAGAGCGACAGCAGAGGAGACAGGAGAGAAACAACAAGACTAAGGGAAGGGAAAGAAGTGGAAATAGTTACATGAGTTAATGGGATAAGAATGAGAACAGAAACAGAGGGAGGGGAGGGGAGAGCAGGTAGAGGAAAGCCTGAGCCACCTTTAACTATAAGCTTAATCAAAACAGAAAGTTAAAGCCTACTCTTAAACATGGTTTCTGCCTCCCAGACCCAAACTGGTAGATGGTTCCAGAGGAGAGGAGCCTGCATGGAAGAGAAGCCTGGGGTTTCATGTATTCATGAGGAGTAATTGAGCACTTGAACTTGAGCTTCTTTTGTTTGTCTTCTTTTTTAGAGGAGCGATAGAGTCCAGTGTCATCTGCACTGAGCCTGCAGCACTGTCAGCCGTGGGTGATCAGTCTGACAGGGACTAGTTTGCACACGAGTCCTCTGTTATATTTAGATATGACACTGAATCAAGTGCTGATGGAATCATGTCCTGAAATTTAGCTGCAGCACCATCAAATAGACATCTAGACAGACAAGCCTAATGGCAGGAGGTCCAATGATATGAATCAAGTGTAATTAAACAGCGGTCTGACAGAAGGGGATTCTGTGGGAAGATTGTTAGATGTTCAATCTCAAGGGTGTGTTTAAAACCGTGAGAGACTTAATTTACACTCCGAGAGAAGCCAGTTGAATCTAATAAGGAGATTAACGCAGAGCTAAGGCTCATTATTCCGTGAGTTCCATTAGAAGGAACTGACTTCATCTTACTGTAATCACAGAAACCCGTCTAAACCCGTCTTACGGGTTTAGACACGTCAACAGACAAGAGGGACGCTTTCTTTGGGACGCTTTCTTTATGAAGCGTCCCTCTGTTGTTTCACAGCTGTTAGTCCTTCAGGCACAAAGTGGGACTGAAGAACGTGATGTTTATGTGTCAGTATAATGTTTAAATAAAGTTCCACGTCTTTGAACACAGCCTGCTTTTCTTTTCTTCTTTTCTTTGATGGTTTTCTGGTTTTTGTTTGAGTCGGACTTTACTGATCTGAGAGCTGTTGAAATGAGCAACTGAGTCACACTGAATCATCTTAAAAACAAAGGCTGGTTTCATTTCTACAGAAACAAGCGTCACTCAATATTTTAGTTTTTTAGCTCCACCTATTTATTTATTTATGCACACTTTCATTTTCATTATTTCTTCGCTTCGAGAGCAACGAAAAGGTATCGTATTAAAGATCTCTTGGTGTTTCATAGTTTAACTGGAAACTGTTAATACTTATTTAATGTGGAGGCTGTCTGCTGTCCTGCTTCTGTCACTGAGAATCCAAACGCTGAAAGAGACCGAGACTTTATTAAAGGCGTATGTGAGCGATCAGTTCAGATAATCTGCAAATAAAGACACAAGAATGTCACAAATGTTTTTCGACATTTGTACACACAAGAAGAAATCTGCACGTAAAATATCAGTATTTATTCAGGTTGAGATGTTTGCATTTGTAAAATAGTTTTATTAGGTTTCTTGGTATTTGTGGAATGGAATACGCCCAAATTTCCGCACAAACCGTCGTGTATATTTGCAGAACTTCTTTTTCTTTTGCAGATCATATAATACACAAGTGAGACCATTTCAGTTTAACTTCTCTCGGTGTAAATATGCCAACCTGAAAAAAACAAGACAGAAAACACTGTTATTATGATAGGCAGGGTGCAGGCAATGAGACGGGTGGCTGAAAAACAAAGTACAAAACAACTTTCACTTTCTGTCTGACTGTATTTCAAATTAAGGCTAACATTAGACTCCACTACGTCTTTTAACAGGTATAGTTTCACAGGCAGAAGAACAAGGAGACTTACCTGGCCACCAGGTGAGCCACATTAGGACGGGGCAATCAACAAAGGGTTGAAAAAAACAAAGACAGGAAGCAAAGTGGGAACAGACACACAGGGATTAAAACTTCAAAATAAAACAGGAAATATTGACTTAGGAAACCAAAATAAGAGTCCACAAAGAGTCTGAACACAGAAACTCTTTGTGGACTCATAAAGAGTTCAACAAAAGTCCAAAATGAGTTAAAAAGCTGTCACCAAGGGACTGATCATAACATCTAATGAATTATTTCAGCTAACACAGCACATTTGGTTTGTTTGCTTGTGTAAAGGTAAAAAGTGTACCATGAGTCAGTCTGAGAGGAAAGATGGACAGATGGAGGGAGACACCTGTCCATCTGAAGAACATGACAGCAAGACCGAACGTCAGAGGTAAGATGAGGATCTCTGTCCTCAGTGTATTGTATGTTTATTCTTACTAAGCCCTCTGAATGTTGACCTCTCACAGTCCAGGTGAGAGAAGAGAGGAGATGCTTACAAACAACACCTGAGTCTCCTTTAGTTATTACCAGGTGCTCAGTGCGGTAAGCTTCATTAGCACTGGTTTGGTCTGCACTACCTTACTACTGGAATTTACAGGGGATGCATACAGCCCCTGTGTATTCTGTATGCACCCTGAGGACAAGACTGTTTTCACTGACGTTTTCTTGTCTTTTCTATCTTTTGTCAATTCTCCATTTCTTTCAGGATGGAGCTGGAAGGAGCAGATTCTCCTTCACCATGCTGTGTGTCCATGAAGAGCGACTGGTCCATGAATTTGCCTTTAGTTTTCAAAGAGCAGGAGTCATCTTCAGAGTGAGTCATCAGAACTTTTTAGGACAAATTCTCTGCGAAAGGGGAATAACTACAGTATGATATATGAAACTATTTAACTGCACTTATTTCTGGGGTAAAATATTGTCCAACGAAACTAGTTATCTTGACAGGCCAGAGTTGTATAATTATTTCTAACTGTCCATGATATCACACTGATGTCAAAAGCTCTCTTTTTTCAATCCTTCATTTCTTTCAGGATGGAGCTGGAAGGAGCAGATTCTCCTTCACCATGCTGTGTGTCCATGAAGAGCGACTGGTCCATGAATTTGCCTTTAGTTTTCAAAGAGCAGGAGTCATCTTCAGAGTGAGTCATCAGAACTTTTTAGGACAAATCCTCTGCAATCTGTGTTGTGGTTTCACTGCAGTCTGGGCTCAGACAGACGGTATGTTCTATTCTAACATTAGTGAATTGGCCTGGCTGTCTCTTCTCTGCCTGTCTGTCTTAGTCGTGAACGTCTTAACACATCATCATAAAATAGGATGGAGCAGGAGGTCCAACACCTTTTAACATTAAATATCAGCATTTTAATCTAATGGTTCCTGTTAGTGTGGAACACTTACCAGTGTCCTAATAGCTAGTTTTTGACTGCAGTGCAATTGTGAACTAATTGTAAGACTTTGAAGACCTTTTGTCCGGTGTTGGTTCAAAAGTAGAAAAATATGAGATTAACATCAGTTTGCACGTCTCACTCTTGGAATGAAAGTAAATGTACATGTCTCCCAACATGTTGAACAGTGCAGCACAAGTTGTTTTGGAAGAGGAGTAACACTAATGATTAGAAGTCATCAGTTTTTCTTGTACTGCAGTCTACTTCCAGTTAACATCTCACATAGAAACACATAGAAACAGCCGTCGTCACTAATGGATCATGTTTTCTCCACAGAGTTCACCAGGAGGTTTCAGGGGTGTCCACTGGTTGTCAGACAAACCTGGACCTGAACAACATATTTATGGTTTGTAACTGTACAAGTACGCCTTTAAGTAGTAACTACAAAAACTTATAATCCTGCATAGTCAGACTCTCCATCTCTACACTTTGTTTTAGCTCCATTTTTCAGAATGTCACGGTATTAAATGTGGGCTTTTAGTGTTAGAAACACTGAGCTGAGATTGTGTTGCATGAGTCAAGTTTATGAATGTTGTTGTATTCCAGGTTCTTCATGAGGACATTGGTGTTTTTGTGAAGAATGAACTTGACAATTTCCAGAGGCTTCTGAGTTCAGATTACTCAGCATATTCAAGGAGCCAAAGTGAGGATGAGGAGGTGGTTGACGGTGAAGAGAAAGAACAGAGGAGGAACATAAGTGAGGCTTTTCTGAAGATCACCCAGCTGTTCCTGAGGAGAAGGAAGCAGGAGGAACTGGCCGACTCTCTGCAGAGAAGTAAGTGGCTTTTAATCGATGCAGCAGAGGAAAGAGTGTTAAATCTAAAGTCTGCTGTAAACAGCCTCCGTCAGATCTATAAACTCCCCACTGTTACACCATAAACCCACGTTTACTTACACACTTTAATGACTGTAAAACTGCTTGAATCACCCAATTTAATCACTGCAGTTCAAAGGCAGCTGAACGTGATGTTAGATCTTGAAGACATTTAACTTCTCATCCAAAAGCCTTTATAAAGTTTCTTTATAAAAACAGTGTAACTTTAGCTGGAGAAGATGGAGAACACAGAATCAGAGGCAGAAGCAGTTTTAAAAGAAGAAGAAGGTTCTGGACGGCTGGAGGAGGCCTGAGAATAGAGTTAGTGATGGAGCTGGTCAGGTAATGAGGCGGCAGGAGACCAGGACTGAGCCTCTAACGGAGACAGACTGGAGAAGAAGCAAAGATCCAAACGTTGGACATGACAGGTAACTGTGGTAGACGGGAGCTGTTTACCTGGAGCACAGAAAACTCAGGATCAGTTATATGGAAACAATGCGAATAGACCATGAACGTACCATGAACAATCTGGAGGAGACTGCAGTTCACTCAGCCACAGTTAGGTAGACCTGTACAATCTAATGTAATCTAATACAGTATTTGTCATTTTCCTTGTAGAAACAGCGACTGCAGTGTGTCACCATAAAGTCAAATCTACTCTGAAGAAGAAGTTCCAGTGTGTGTTTGAGGGGATCGCTAAAGCAGGAAACCCAAACCTCCTGAATCAGTTCTACACAGAGCTCTACATCACAGAGGGAGGGGCTGGAAAGGTCAATAATGAACATGAGGTCAGACAGATAGAAAAAGCAGCCAGGAAACCAGACAGACCAGAGATAACAATCACATGTGAGGACATCTTCAAAGCCTTACCTGGAAGAGACGGACCAATCAGGACAGTGATGACAAAGGGGGTGGCTGGCATTGGGAAAACAGTCTTAACACAGAAGTTGACTCTGGACTGGGCTGAAGACAAAGCCAACCAGGACATACACTTCACATTTCCATTCACGTTCAGAGAGCTGAATG
>JBBMJY010000025.1:1371654-1422002 GCA_037833715.1 Toxotes lorentzi
GCAGCCAATCAGATCCCTCCTGAGTGTGTTGACATGGTGACAGAGGTCAGAGGGTTCACTGACCCACAGAAGGAGGACTACTTCAGGAAGAGGTTCAGAGATGAGGAGCAGGCCGGATGGATCATCTCCCACATCAAGACTTCACGGAGCCTCCACATCATGTGCCACATCCCGGTCTTCTGCTGGATCACTGCTACAGTTCTGGAGGATGTGTTGAAGACTAGAGAGGGAGGAGGTCTGCCCAAGACCCTGACTGAGATGTACATCTACTTCCTGGTGGTTCAGTCCAAACTGAAGAAAGTCAAGTATGATGGAGGAACTGAGACTGATCCACCCTGGAATCCAGAGACCAGGAAGATGATGGACTCTCTGGGGAAACTGGCTTTTGAGCAGCTGCAGAAAGGAAACCTGTTCTTCTATGAATCAGACCTGACGGAGTGTGGCATCGATATCACAGCAGCCTCAGTGTACTCAGGAGTGTTCACACAGGTCTTTCAAGAGGAGAAAGGTCTGTACCAGGACAAGGTGTTCTGCTTCGTCCATCTGAGTGTTCAGGAGTTTCTGGCTGCTCTTCATGTCCATCTGACCTTCATCAGCTCTGGAGTCAATCTGCTGTCAGAAGAACAATCAACCTCCCTGTGGTCTAAACTGTTTGGACAAAAAACTGAACTGTCAGAACTCCATCAGACTGCTGTGGACAAGGCCTTACAGAGTCCAAATGGACACCTGGACCTGTTCCTTCGCTTCCTCCTGGGTCTTTCACTGCAGACCAGTCAGACTTCCCTACAAGGCCTGGTGAGACAGACAGCAAGCAGCTCACAGGACAGCCAGGAAACAAGCACAGCACAGTACATCAAGAAGAAGATCAGTGAGAATCCGTCTCCAGAGAAAAGCATCAACATGTTCCACTGTCTGAATGAGCTGAAGGACTCCTCTCTAGTGGAGGAGATCCAACAGTACCTGACGTCAGGAGTGTCCACAGATGAACTGTCTCCTGCTCAGTGGTCGGCTCTGGTCTTCATCTTACTGTCACAAGAAAAAGGCCTGGACGTGTTTGACCTGAAGAAATATTCAGCTTCAGATGAGGCTCTTCTGACGCTGCTGCCAGTGCTCAAATCCTCCACCAAAGCTCTGTAGGTTAAAAACCACTGCATAAAGTTAACACATTAAAATTGATAAGAATCTAATAGTTTTTTGTGTTGCTTTTCAGGCTGAGTTGCTGTAATCTGTCAGAGAAAAGCTGCAAAGCTCTGGCCTCGGTTTTGACCTCCCAGTCCTCCAGTCTGAGAGAGCTGGACCTGAGTGACAACGACCTGAAGGATTCAGGAGTGGAGCTGCTCTGTGAAGGACTGAAGACTCCACACTGTGCACTGGAAACTCTCAGGTCAGGATTTATCAGTTCGTTCAACAGGTGACCATTTAAATCCACACGCAGGAGAGGACCACTGTGGGAAACCCTGAAAATTCCCACACTAACTTTTGTTTAGTGGAAAACAGCTGCACTCGAACTCGAACTGCACTCAGAAGTACTGCAGTGTACAAGCACTAACATAGCACTCACAGTAAACAGGGGGTTCATTTATACAATGAACAGAGACAGAATGTGATGAACCATCATGTATTGCCCTGAAGAGGATGAAAGATTAAATGAATTATCATACTAACAGTGGCTTTAGTCAGAAGTTTACCATCATGGAGGTTAGCTGGCAGTTTGGAGCTCTGCAGTCACTGGAGCTCTTAAACCAGGTGGAGCTGGTGGATGTAGCTTCTGATGCAGGTGAGTGGTGAACACCATCTGTAGTTTAAGCAGCGTTGGCGACCCCACACTGGTCGGTGACAGTCGACAGACAGTGAAAGGCACGGAGATACTTTGGATCTTTGCTGCAGATAGTTCAGTATCAGTCAGCTTGGGTTGTTTGGCCAGATGCATCCAGGGGCTGAGGAGGCACAAGCGTGAGAAGTTACATCAAGTCTTTGCTTTTTCACTTCTACAGTAAAGTGTGTGTGTGTGTGTGTGTGTGTGTGTGTGCAGGCTGTCAGGCTGTCTAATCACAAAGAAAGGCTGTGCTTCCCTGGCCTCAGCTCTGAGATCCAACCCCTCCCATCTGAGAGAACTGGACCTGAGCTACAATCATCCAGGAGACTCTGGAGTGAAGCTGCTGTCTGCTGGACTGAAGGATCCAAACTGGAAACTGGAGACACTCAGGTATGGACACACAGTGCCCACAGGTGTAGGTTGAGTTTTGAGATGGGGAAATAAAGAAAAAAGCAAATAAATCCATAAATACATAAAAACAAAATATTTTCGTGGTATCTAGAGATATCTGCCTCTGACTGACGCTGTGTTCACGTTTATATTTAAGCTAAAAGTTCAGATTAAAACCTTGGGCGATTTGTGGATCATCTTGATCAACCATTAAATTTCGAGTATTAAATTTGTGCTGATCTCACTCTGTTTTTGCACCAGGACGGACGAAGGCCGACCACAGTCGGTGAAGCCTGGGCTGATGAAGTGTAAGTGTGCTTTTCTTTTTTTAATGAGATGAGAGTGAAGTGGTACACAATTCATTTTTGACTGACAAGATGTTTAGGCTGGGGTGGCTGACCATGCTCCACAGAGAGCCATCAGTCTGACAGGCAGTCAGAGAAAATGGTTGTGAAACTGATGGTTGTAGTTTCACGGTAGTTCAGAGGGTCTTTGTGGTGGTTCTGTTTGTCCACAGTTAGTAGAGGTGAATAGATACAGGTGAGTGAACAGTGTGAGGCACAGGTGTTACACTTCTTTAACCCTTTATGCTTTATGTTTAAGAACAAAGTCTAAACAATATCATTACCATTAAAAGTAAATTTAGTAAATTAATAAATGTTAAAAACTAAAACTATCTCTCCATCAGATGCCTGTGAACTCAACCTGGACGTAAGCACAGCGAACAGAAAACTCATACTGTCGCACCACAACAGAAAAGTGTCAGTGGGGAGAGAGAAGCAGCCATATCCCGATGATCCAGAGAAGTTTGACTACTGGAAACAGCTGCTGTGTAAAGAAGGTTTGACCGGCCGCTGTTACTGGGAGGTCGAGTGGGAAGGACAGGTTTATATAGCAAGTGCCTACAAGGGAATGAGAAGGAGAGGAGAGGGTGCCGACTCCTGTCTCGGGAGGAATGATCAGTCCTGGAGTCTGGCCTGCTCCGATGAAAGTTATTCTGTCCTGCACAATAACGTGAAGGTGTCCATCAACAGACCCCGCTCCAGAAGAGTTGGGGTGTACCTGGACTGGCCTGCTGGCAAGCTGTCTTTCTACAGCGTCTCCTCTGACACTCTGACCCACATCCACACTTTCCACACCACATTCACTGAGCCGGTCTACCCTGCTTTCAGGATTAGGACCGAACCATTTAACTCCTCAGTGTTTCTGTGTTAGATAAAAAAAAAATGCCTGGCTTCTTGTTATAACAAAACAAACGATTTTCTCTGTGTTTTTCAGCTTAAAACATTTTAATTTTACTATCATGTGATACAGCATTTTATTTTTAAAAGGATCATTTATTGTAATAACAAATCGCTTTATCTTATTTCATAAAACCAAAGTATAGAGGATGATTGATAAACATAAACATTTGTATTTACAGTTACTGCACTCGCTGAGCACTTTGTTAGGAACACCATAATAATACTACTAATAAGAATTTTGAATTGCTAAAATTGGCATTAAGCATTAATAAGAAGGACAGGTTTGTAATAGTTTTAATTCTGTACTTTAATGATGGAGGTTTGTTAATGAAGATGATAGTACATACTGGACAGCTCCGTGATACTGAGCAGCTGTTACTAATTTCTCGAAACATTCCTCCTCTGGCTCATTCCGACTGGATCTCAGATTATGGCTGATTTCATGAACTGAACAGAGAGAGAGAGAGAAAAAACTTATTAAAAGTGTAAGAACACAATCTACCTTCAACATGCACCACTACGGGATAAAGATTTAAAATGGTCATTTTTTAATAGCGTGTCTTACACAAAATATTACACACAACACACACACACACACCAGCAGATGCTGTCATTTTAACTGCATCCAGTGCTGAAAACACTGGAGCTTTTTCACTGGTTCAGCTTTAAAACTTTTTGTTTTCCCATCACTAGTTAAGCACTGAAATATTATTCAGTTTCCATCCAGGTGATTTACTGTGACTATTGATTTTTGATTATTTGATTGTTTGATGAGATTGGGTGTTTGCCTCCTGCGTGACACGAGGACTTTAAATGATGCTCTCAGTTGCTGTTCATCCTTGTACATTCATGTGGACACAGATTCTGGTTTAAATCATAGCCCTGGGTGAAGATTATGAAGTTTCTCAATCTACTTGTTAAACACAAAAGGAAACTGTAAAATCCCAGATTAACTTATATCATATGATGTGTTACTTCTGTAACATCTGTACATGGCAACCTTTATTTCTTTTTGGTAATTAAGTGATACTGTTGTGCGCTTAAGATCTTTATGCTGTAAATTCACATACAGGTAAACAAAGGTTCACGCAAACAGCTTTTAGGCAAAGTAAGTCGAATTTCTTTGTTAAATCAGAACGTTTAATCTCACCTGACTGAAAGAGAAACTGGCCACCTGGCAGTCACACGGCAAACTCAGCAGGTGGGCGTTGAAACGATCTGAGACAGAAAATATTCTCTGAACACAAACTTTTTTTTTAACATAAGAAGTGCAGTTTATTTATTTGTCACATATTGTTGATTTTTACTTTCCTGTTTTGGACAAAGCTGCTGTAATCTGTACTGTACTGTATTAAAGAGTGCCTAAGCCACTGCGTGTGTGATTGCTTATAGGATTAGAATTAGTGTATTATTTTCTTCACATCTCATTATAATCTATAAGTATTTCTAAAATCCTGCACAATCACAATCAGCTGCATGTAACAGACAACAGCATTCACCAACGGCCCATTCAGAAATCTGCCCACTGATCTCTACCTTTGAGGATCTGAAGTTTCGTCAGAACTGCCACATACTCGTCGTAGTCGATGCCATCCTGGAAGTGGTGTTCGTACCAGAGAGTTCTGAAGGTATCATCATCTAAACTGAAGCCTGCACAGACAATAACGACGGAGGAACAGCGAGTGACAATTAGCATCGTCTTCATTTTGTCAGGAAAACTTTTGGGTGATTTAAAACAGAAAAAATGAATCTCATCCTTCAAACTCAACAACAGAATCATGAGAAGTGACAGAACGCAAAGATACTGTGTGTTTTTACTGTACTATTAAAAGAGTAATGTGTTACCACGGGCAGACAAAGCCTTCTTCAGCTGGGTTTGAGTGATGGAGTGTGGACTCCTCCCCTCATAGCTCTCCACATACTCCCTCCTGATAATAGCCACATGATGCTCCAGTTTGAAGAACTCCACCACATCCAGGTCTCCGGTCTTGTCTGCCTGAAAGTGCTGTTAAAGAGCTCAAATGAACTGAAGACATGCAGCTCAACACCTAACTGCACAGCGGCTCCTACTACAACCAAAAATGAGGTCGGTGTGACAGATTTGTGACCAGTTACCGGTCGGTATGGATTCTTTTTTATTTTTAAGATACCTTGCTGCAAAACCAAAACATTTTACCAAATTTGTGTTTAAAACTACCGAGAATCTGGACTAAACTTCCAGCTTATGTACGAGTTTTCAATTTTCTCCCCCTCGAACGAGCCAGATCAGTCGCTGACAACTGAAGGAGGTCCAGTGACTAGCCCTCAACATTAATATATCACTTTAACATTTCTTTATAATGAAGCCCGGTACGAGTAATTAGCATTTAGAAGACAATTTAAAGTCTTGTGTTCCGCAGGCAGCAGTGAGAGATGTAAAGGATACATCCATGAGAGTCAACAGCAGGCGGGCAGTCTTCAGGCTCAGGGCTGGATTGGGGAACATAAATGTGATTATGAGTGTAAAAACGTATCACTGAGGCGATGAGATGATAGATCAGTGCTAAAATAAACGGACATTTGCCATGAACAGAATAGCCACCAGCGTTCAGTTTAGCAAGAACCTCCTCAGCATTCAGCATCTGCTGGAAACAAGAACGAATGAAGTTGGATGATGGATGAATGGAGGCCATACAGGTTACTGCTTCACACAGTAACCTGGTAATTCTAACTAAAGTTTCAGCTTCTGGTCGAGTCATTAGTGTCAGTTAAAGTTACCATGTAGAGTTTTTGACCACTAGCAGAGCAATGAAGCAATAATTTACGAGTTTTACCATGTTTTGTTTGATTGACAGACACAATGCAATACACAGTCCTGCTACAGTCAACACAATCAAACCTCTCTCTTTTCTTCTCATGGGTAAAAATCATGGTTATCTATGAGGTGGGGACTTCGTGGTGGTGACATGCTTCATCAGCTACAAATATGAAATGTCATGTAAATTTGAAATCTCGGGCAGTTCCAAAACTCTTTAGTATAGAATAAAGATGAAATAATTTCTGAAAACAAAATACCTCAGTCCTGCTGTCTTCCTGAAAAAGAAGAGAAAAAGGAAGATGTGTAAAGTAAGTCAATGTTCAGGAAATGTTGTGATTCACGTGCTTTACCAAGTCCAACTCTTCTGCTTTCTTTTTTATTGTCCACAAATTGTCCATTACTTACTGATATACACATTTCCTCTGGGAATGAGTTACACTGCAGCTCAACTGGCCAGGAAACGCCGAAACTGCTCATCAGACTCTCACAGCCCTGTTTGGCTCTCTCACAGAAAGACCTGCAGGGCCGCTGCACTTCCCCTGCCACACACTGGGGGGCGTACACCCTACACAAGAAGAGGCGTATGTCCACCGAGCACACAGTTTGCACCATGGAGTTGAAAAAGGACATCTTCATCACGGCTTCTCTTTGACTTGTGTGTCCCAGTAGATTCGGGATGATGGTCTGGTTGTAGGACAGACCCTGACACATCGGTATGGTGATGGGCTCACAGATCCCCCCGCTGCTGCTCACTCCATACTGGAACAAGATACAGGTGCACACTGTCACTCCGAGTCCAGTTCCCTTTGACCTTTGACACATTTATTTAAAGCAACACACAGAATACATCGGGCTGACTTGGCATTTACTTATTTTTAATTAAGGCTTAAGCCAGCAGACCAATGTGAATGAAGCTATAATCACATAAAGATTCTTTCCTTGGTGGCTTTAAATCCATAAACATCATGAAAACATCACTTCATCTTTACATCAGAGTTAAAGAGAGCAGACTTACGTGTTCACAGGACTCCATAGTGAAGGCTTCACACCTGAGGGCCTCAGGCCACTTGAAGCCAAACTTTGCCATCAGTGGCTCACAGCCGTGCCGTGCCTGTTCACAGAGCGTCCTGCAGGGAGGCCGAGCTTGTCCTGACACACACTCCGGGGTGTAGACGGAGCACAAGAAAGGCTTCAGGTAAGGGGAACACTCCACTTTTACAAGTGGTGCAAACTGATGTATCTCTAGACCTGCCTGGTCCTGAGTTTTGTGGCCCAGAACATTGGGCAGCACAGTCTCAGTGTAAGGCAGGTCTTTGCAGAGCGGGACACTGATTGTCTGACATGATGTTGCAGCAGAGGTTTGAGTATCAATAGTGTGTTGACCCTGGATGAATAGAAACATAAATCAATGATTTGAGACAGATCCTCATTGATCAGCATTCAGCACTCTGTATCAGGAAGTAAAAGTCAGATCGGTGCGTCCTCCGTAAACATCTCTCCATCTCCATGTTGGAGTCAAAGAGGGCAGACTTACGTGTTGACACGATTCTGTTGTAAAAGCCTCACACCGGAGGCCTTCAGGCCACATGAAGCCAAACTTGTTCATCAGTGACTCACAGCCGGACCGAGCCTGCTCACAGGTCGTTCTGCAGGGAGGCCGAGCTTGTCCTGACACACACTCCGGGGTGTAGACGGAGCACAAGAAAGGCTTCAGATGAGGGGAGCAGTCCACTTTTACAAGTGGTGCAAACTGATGTATCTCTAGACCTGCCTGGTCCTGAGTTTTGTGGCCCAGAATATTAGGCAGCAGAGTTTCGGTGTAAGGTAGACCTGAGCAGAGCGGGACACTGATTGTTTGACATGTTGCAGGGGGGGCTGGAGTGACTCTGGTCTCTCGACCCTGGATGAACAGAAACATAAATCAGTCTGAATAAACAGCACTCTTACTTCTATGTCAATGTGGTTGGCCCAGGATATGAACACATCCGATGGTGGTGTCCCTTCTGTCATTTTTCACTGCTCTTTATAGGACATACTCTGCTTTCTTTCTGAGAGCCACACAGTGTTTCATCTATTCAAAGGCTGAAAACATTTTTAGTTTTACAGGACGGTTTCTCGGTTTCTCTGTGTGCAGTGTCTTCCTGGGGTCATTCCACAAACTGTTGTTTTAAACTCTTAAACAAACAAGCTGTAACATGCTGATTAGTGAGCTTCAGTGGTAAAGGAAGGTGAATACATGCAGCTGTCTATCCCTGTATCCGGTCTTTATGCTAAGCTAAGCATCTCCTTGCTGCTCAGTAGGTTTATGTTTAAAGGGCAGAAATGAGAGTTGGTGTCCAGCTCATCTAAATATCATCAAGAAAACAAATGAGGGAATTTTCCAAAATGTCAAACTGGTTCCTTACAGAGTCTGTAAAAGCTGATTTCATCTCCTATCATGAAAACAAAACAACAAAACACCGGAGTTGATATGTTCATCATGTTCTTACCTGTATGCAGTTAGACTCTGGCAAAGCTTCACATCGGAGCCTGATCGGCCAGAACAGCCGCTTGGCTCTGAGGGCAGACTCACAGTCCGTCTTGACCTTCTGACAGAGAGCCCGACATGGCTTCATCCGGCTGTCGTCCTCTGAGCTGCATTCAGGTACGACAACACGACACATGAGTGTGGCGACTTCTGGTGAACAGGCCGTCTCCACAATCTGACCAATCTGCTGCAGGCTGAAGCCTTGAACTCCACTCGGGTGGAGGGTGGTGGTGTATCCCACGCCTTGGCAAAAGCTGGCTGTTACCGGCTTGCAGTTTGGCCTGTCATCTCTTCCACTATGTGCTCGCTGAGGAGACGTCAGCAGTCCCAAAACCACCAAGACCAAATTCTTCATGGCTTTTGGCGATCTGAAAGGTCCTGTGCTGTTCAACAGAGCCCGAGGAGGTTTGACACCACTGTGTTTCTGCTGCTCTGCTCTACTCTCTGGAGGTGGAGTACGAGTCCACGAATGGAGTTTCCACAAACAAGGCACTGATTTAGGGCCACTGGTAAGGTCACACATCAATAAGACGCTCAACACAAAATGAGAGCCAAACTGGTCTCAGAGCAGTTGCAGCCCTATTCTGAGAAATCCAATACAAGAGTTCAAGAGCTGTGTAAGAAGCTCAACATCTGGCTGTGATTATGTGCTTTCTGGGTAAGAATTTGTTGTATAAAGCTGGCACAATAACTCAGACTTCTGGGTGGAAAGTCTCAGCACTAATAGAATCAAGAAATGTTGTTTGTTGTGTGAGTGTGTGTGTTTTAAACAACAGTGTCTCCAGTTCTTTGGAACTTGGATTTTCCAGAGTTGCACATCCACATGTGGCATGAAGAGCATTAGATGATTTTCTTATGTATGGCGACGTAAAAAGACAGAAGTGCAGGAGAAGCTGGTTGATTCTGGCTGAAAAATATCAGACTCTTGTAAGTTTCAAAGACCCCGAATAATCAATGATTCAAGTGGATTCGAATGTTAGTTTGTAGCACGAGACTTAAAGAGGTGTTGATTCAGCTGTATGATCGTGGTGGAGGATGTAGTTCGTGGTGCTCTGAATGTATTGTATGTACTGCATTATACAGCCGCTAAATGTTCACCAGCTGCCCTCTGACTGTGTCGTCCACTGTAGTTCAAAAGAAAATACTGCACTTCTTCCTCTACTACATTTATCTCACAGATGCAGTTTCTTGTTACTGTGCAAGGTAATGTTTTAAAAGCTGTCACGAGCATGTAAACCACAATAGTTATTGCGAAACAAAATATGAACCTGTGCAGAAAACAGATTTAATAACTGGTTGTGAATGTAGCAGTAATCATGATGCTTTTATCTTGCAGCTTGTTGTGGCGCTCTTCTGCCCCCAGGTGGAAAATACTGGCATTTTAATCACAGCTGTGATTGCATAAGCTCTCACCGGCCACTTTATTTATTTACTTGTTGATGCCAGAGGTCAGAGGAGAATGGCCATCCAATGGTCTCCATCCATGTTCACCATTATTGAAAAATTATGAAATAAGCTGTTTTTCAGTTAAAGTAATAAGCTGCCACAGTTCTGTCAAAAATTAAAAGCATTCATTTTGTTTATTGGTTTGTGATTACAGATACAATTAAGCACAAAACACGGATGATAAAATTAAAAAACAACAAAAACAAAAAACAAGCAAAGCCATGAACACGTTTGCATATGCAGAGTGACAGCCAGTGTGACGTGCATGATGGAAATAAAACCAAATGTCTGGACGGTCTAAAAGCTTCTGTCCATTTTGGTACGGCGAGATCCCAGATCTTCACACTTCCAGCATGTTGCAGTGAAGCTGAACACGTGAAGGGTTTCACTGCAGCATTATGGCAAAAATAAGGCTGCAGCTCAGATGATGTCAAAAGGCCATCAAAAAAAATCTTCCCTTGATGTTCACTTTTTAATATTTCTCTAAAAACAGAAGCTAAAATCAAAATAACCTTAAGACTGAGGAAACTTTCTACCACATAGAGCAGAACCTGACTTTCGTGATCTTGAGTCATCTTTTTTTAAAAAGTGAAAGTGACTTTTTCTGCCACAGTGAATAATGTAGTCTGACTACTTTCCTTTTTTTGTTGTCGCCTATTAACGAGGCTTCAGAGCTACAAGCACAAGGTTCCTTGGAGAAAAGTTTGGATCGAAGAGAGCAACGAGCTGACTGTCCACACCTGCAGAGAGATGAGGCCTAACTTAGAGCTGAGGGTCAATGAAAGGAGATTCAGTCATACAGAGAGTGTAACATCCATCAAAGTATGTTCTACAACATCGACTGGCTCACCGTTCTCCTGCAGGTAGATTATCCTGTCCAGCAGCACCAATGTCTCCACCACAGGAGCCAGCAGCAGGGCCAGGGTGAAGTACACCACCACCCGGCCCTGCTGCTTCAGCATGGTCTCCACCCGCTCCGGGTCCAGGGGTAACTCAGGAGGCAGGCCGACCCGATCCAGACCCAGACGGGCGTACCTGGGAGAGAACATCGACATACACACAGGAAAAGTGGAAAAGAAAATCAGGCTTTTATGTTAAACTGGGATTTTCATGAGACACACCTTTAGTCCTGAGTTTCTGTTTTTCCTCCAGTGGCTCAGAATAATTCCTCCCATTTCTTGGAGGCTTTTAGTTTGAAATATTTGAACATTTCCACGTGCAGAGCAGCAGATTGGTGAGTATGAGATTCTGTCGTTCTGATGGAGTTAGTGCTATGGCAATGTACATTACACCGAACTTACCTACGAACTATTAGAATACCTACAGGTAATTCTATATGTCCTCAGTGTTTCCTGGCTTTTATTTGTTCATTTGAGGAAACATCACACTTTCCTACGTGACATCTTCAGATTTCTTTTTATGGACATTCAGTTCACAATTTTAGGAAACAAAAGGAAGGACATATTCACACATTCACAGAGGCTGGAAAAAGACAAAGTTTGGCATCTTTGCATGATTATTTCTGTTAATTGAAAATCATTTCAGCACTAATTAAAACTGTAAACAACACTGAGCCTCCTCAGGCTGTACTACGATTTGTTTACTGATGCATTTTTGGGTAACTCTGTAAGTGCCTGCAGGCTGCAGTGTTACTCACTCTGTAAAGGGTAACAAGTGGGCTTTCTTTATGGTCTGGATTCCTGCCCTACGTAGATCCGGCCTTGTATCCCTGATGAAAGTCTCCAGCATCGCCCGATAACAGTGTGTCCTTAGCAGCTTGCTCTCCTCCCTGAGCCTCTGTACGTAGTCCTCCACTGCGTGACACGCCCCCTCACGCGCCTTATAGGACAGCTGGTGTCCTGACAACCCCTGCACCCAGGAGCTCATCGGGTAGCCGAACTCTGAGGGAACCGATTCCTGACCTGGAGTCAGTGGAGTGGGAGGTTCAACCAGTCCTGGAGGGGCGGGGTTTTCTTTGGTTGTGATTTTCATGTAGCAACACGCCACAGAGGTGATGCCACGAACATGTGGACAGTTGACAAAGTGGCGGAGGAGGGTAGCGCTAAGGTCACCGCAGGCATGGAGACCAGTCAGGACAAAGTCTGGGTAGCTTCGCAGGCTGTCTTCTTCAGGATGAACGCCCTCCTGACGCACAGGCTGGGTGCATGAGCAGCAGCTTTCAGCAGATGCCTGCTCCTCAGACTTGTTCTTGCACAGCTGATCCTGTGAGCAAGCATCAGAGTCCCTGCAGCCACAAGTTGGTGAAGTCTGGACCTCATGAGAACGCCCCTGATGATGCTTAGAGCCCCGCAGTTTCTTTTTGCTTGGTCCAGGTGGAGTTAAAGGACCTTCGCTGAAACAATCTGCAGTACTCAGCTGCTTGATGAAAGCTTCCCACGATGCCTTGGGGTTTACCCATCCGGCTACATGGCGGGGGTTGGACTGCAATGCTGGGAGCTGAGACAACCAGTTCTAGGACGGAGAAATATTTTTAGCATTTATTTCCATCTCCACCAGTTTCGTTGTGCAACCTACATGTACAATGACAATAAAGGCTATTCTATTCTATTCTATTCTATTCTATTCTATTCTACTCATCTACAGCAGAGGACAAAGTTAAAATGTCCACTTTAAAGCTGCTATAATCAATATTTTTATATCAAAAATGAATGAAGTGAATTCTTGTTTGTGAAAGGTGTGGCGATAAGGAGATACACTGACTGATCCGACACCTATCACTGAATTACGTCCTGTTTAATGCTCTTTAAAAACCAGCAAAGCACCAACTTTTTTCTGCTTTTCCTTCTCCAACGCCCACAGTAGCTGTCCGTCAAACCTGGACGCCATGGCAACCAGGGTGCGATTAGCCTCAATAGCAGTCACAGACAGTCCGAGCCCAAAGGACAGGAAACGAGTCAGGTGACCCTGTTCAGAGCAGAGTGGTGGATAAATATCACTGTTTAGTGTGTGTGATGACTCAATGCATCACCTCAGATTCTGCATGTGTTCGTCTGAACACCATCCAGTGCCAGTAGTCCTGCAGTTACAGTTTCAGGATCTTTTAAACTCCAGCCTCCAATTTCCCCTCAGTATGTTAACTGTTTTAGGAAATCACTGATGTTCGGTTTACATATCTGTTTGCCATTTTTAAAGATTTATGTATTTAAGATTTGTTGACAATAAAAAGAAAATGGGATGGTGTCAACCTTATTATTTAACCTCAACCAGGTGTTTGCGCTGCTGAACCTAATTTATTTGCCAAAACCACAATCTCTATCTTCAGTGTTTGCACTGTTGTTGCCATTCACAGATACTGCAGGAAAAAAACATTTAAATAGCACTGGCACTGAATGTAATCCAGGGTTTTGCTGGACCTTCCAATATCAAAATGTGTCTGGTTAAAATAATACCTGTCCAGAGCCTACATCCACCACTCTGCTGCAGTCAGTCTGGTCACACAGCCGTTTTACCAGCTGGAAATTAAAAAACAAGACAAAACAGAGAAATCAATGAAAACACAATTAACAGAGGAACAAGTTCAACCATGGCAGATCAGGAATCCTTTACCATGCCCAGCTTGCGGATCTCATGCTGTTTCTTGGGTTTGACGTGTTTCCTGAAGATGTGGCCCAGCAGCGAGCTCTGACTCTGGTTTTCCTGGAACTCCTTAGGTTTCACCGAGCTGGATTCCCTGCTTCGCTTCCGACTGCGCTCTCTGGGAAACGCCAAGGCATGAGCCGTGGCACGGAAAGCCAGGAGAGACAGCGGCCACACGGAAGGATATCTGTAATGACAGAGTCTCTGTGGTTAATATGAGGCTAACCACTGTAAACTGCTGTAAAGCTTTCATTTTATATATGAACCCTTTGCTCTTCTGCGCTTCAGTTTCTTATCTCATGCTCATTTTCCCCACTTTGCTTTGGTTGTGTATTATTTTACTTTTTTCACTCTTTTGTTCTCTGGAGTAATGATTAGTAAAGGGCCAGATTACAATCCAGTGGTACCTCCTGTCTCTGTGTGTAGCATCCAGTAAAAGATCCGCAACCTGTGGATACGACAGGTCCTGCAGCACAGGCTGCCAGGTGCTGGGTAAAGTGTGCCACAAATCCTCAGTGAAGAACTCCTGTGGGGAATAACACAGACTGTGACTGGATCTGAATCCGGCTGTCTAACTGTGTACACTTCCTGTCCTTTCCATACAGTAGTTGTCAATCACGGCCAAATTAGGCTGTTTGAAGGTCCTGGGGCAAAAATTCAATGCTAAAACATTTAATTTATCAAATACCAAAAAGCAAGTGAAACACAGTTAACGCATGGCTGTTAGGAATCAGGTGGACGGGATGAAAACATGAACACAGCTCTTAACAAAGGCCTGGAGGACACGCAACCTGGCTACAGGTGTACACAATCAAATATGCAACGCATGTAATGACGCTGCTGCTTTGTTGTCGTGGAGACCTTGGTCGCCGTGGCGACAGGATGTGATTGAGTTTTTAGATCTTTGGTTCAAAACACAACAAGGATGCTCTCCTCGGACATCAAACCGGAAGGGCTGCAAACAGGAGTCGGTTAGCTCTTGTTACGCACAATTATGTAGGAGTCGGATAAGTGGCTGTACTGAGACAGAAACGTGATGAGCCTTCCCGCCAGCTCTCTCTGCTGTTCCGAGGATAGACTTGGAGTAAACATCTCCACATCATGTGCCGCTGACAGCTCAACTGACATGGGGCTTAAAAGCGAGCTAATGCTTCTACGTTAGTGTGTTAATGGGGCCTTATTTTCCCGGGTGAGACCAAATGCTCCTGAAATACCCTGACAGCTAGTGACTCGCTCCAGAAATCGAGCGCTTCATGGCCCTGAATCCGTTGCTTTTCATTTCAGAAACGCCTGTAGCGTTTAGCCGTTAGCCACCGCTGCTAACTGCAACTTCCACATGTAGCGTGCCGAGGCGTTCGCGTGCTCCTCGTAATCCACAGGTCGAAGTCTAACAGCAGTAGCTGCAGTCGCCGTATATGCTTAGTTGGCATTTTATTTGGTACACCCTGATAAAACTAATTCAGTTTAATACAGCAGTCCTGCAATAAATGCTTCTTCCATATAAGTTATAATTGTTTGTGTCGCAGAGAGGTGTTGATTCAACTGTATGGTCATTTTGGAAGAAGTTTGTAGTGCTGTTGAATTGTATTGTGCGAAACTGGCTAGTGTTTCCATTATTTTCTGCTTAAACCAGGGACGGCAGGTTAAATTACAGAAACGCCTCTCTGAGTTCAACCTCGGCACAAACCACATCCTCCAAAATGATCACAAAGCTGAATCAACAGTTCTGAACATCATAACCTTCCACGAAGGAGGAGCAGTTGTAGTTCGGTGTACCTAACAATCAATCAATCAATATGTACAGTACAAGAACTTGTTTGTACATAGATATACACACATTACAGAAAATACACGGAATTTAAAATAAATATATAGAGAAGGAAATAAACAAATCAAGTCAAAATTATTTCCCGCAAGCGTATTTGACTGTTTTCCCAGCGTCTGATTGTCCGCGAAGGCAGCATGACCCGGATGATGACGGTTTGTTTTCGGGAGGAAGTGGAGGCATGGCGGGCGTCCGCGCGGCGTGCAGCAGGTTTGGTTTTACCTTTCAGAAAGTTATTTTCAGATGTTTCCTGACAGGGAATCTCTCGGTGTCAACCCGCCCATGTTCGCAGACCCGCGGAGCCGAATTTCCCATGAACAGATAATCACATCCAGCCACCGAGAACCGCCGAATTAGCAGAGTCGTCAGCGAGCTAACACCAACATCCGCCTGCTAACACACGAATCAAAAGCGAAAGTCAGGTGTAGCTGCGGAAAACACGTTTATTATTATTATTATTTTATTTTTATATATATTCTTAATAATTTCGACCTAATTAAGGCATTAAATGTGTGTTTCATGTTTTTGAACACGGTTTTGTGTCAGTATCTTGTCAATCACCTGTACAGCAGTGTGTGAGACGAAGCCTGTATGACATTCATAATGTGTGTTGTTTTAGGACAGAGAAGTTAAGTATAACCACAAATGTAGAGGAACCCGCGGGTTTACAGGACGTGAAGTGAACAACACTGAACAAAATCAGGCGACAAAGTTCTTGCTTCAGCTTTCAGGTCGGTGAATGGGGCTGAATCGATTAAATTATGGTTTAATAGACACAATAAGTAGTCTGCCACTATGTTGGAAGTTGATTAATCCTTTCAGTCATTTATCAGGCACAAATAATGAGAAAAAAAGGGTCCAGCTCCTCACATGGTCGAATTTGATGCTTCTTTTTGTCGTATATCATATTAAACGGAATTCCTTCCAGTTTAGGGCTAAACGGGGCATTTGAACTCCGCACCTGGATTAGCGTTTTTTTTTTACTATTCTCTGACGTTTCAAATGGTTAATTGATAGTTGCAGCTCTACAGTCAAAATCTACAAATAAAGACAGGGTTTGATAATGCTGTGTTTGTGTTTGTCTTGCAGGTTAATCCATTTGAACTGATTTCAGCTGATATAAACACGACTACGAAGGACAGATACCTGATGAGGAGGTCAAACGAGCAGATTTACATTCTTGTTTTGTGTGAGAGTGCATTGAGCAAACTTTATTTTTGACCTCTGCTGAACTGCGACTGCAGCCATGTCGAACATCACGATCAGCTTGTGCTCCTCTGATGAGGCCGCACAGAGGGAAACTCCAACAGGAAACCGAAAGAAGAAAAACAAGTCTTTTCATAAAAAGCAGAAATACTTGGAACAAAAGGGATGTTTGGAGGGTAAACACAAATACAGCCACCACAGGGGACAGTTTTGGCATGACCAGGCTCCACGCCACAATGGAGTGTTCTCAAAGCGCCCTCCGCCTCCCACTTCCACACCAAATAAAAGTGTACCTCGTCCAGGCAGCGTTTCACACTGTAGCTCCAGGCCTTCAGCATCCACACCCCGTCTGCCTTCCCGGACTTTCACTGTGAACAGCAAAGACAGCCACGAGAAACCAAAGGAACCTGAGATCTCAGAATTAGCAACAAGCACCGCCGGCCGCTCAGGATCAAGCAGCCATAAACCTACTGGCACATCAGCAGCAGTTCCCACTAAGTACCTCGCTATTGACTGTGAGATGGTGGGTGCAGGACCAAAGGGGCGCATCAGCCAGCTCGCACGCTGCAGTATAGTGTCCTATGAAGGAGACGTTGTTTACGATAAGTTCATCAACCCCGCCATGCCTGTTACTGACTATCGCACCAGATGGAGCGGCATCCGGCGCAGTGATCTCGCCAAGGCCACGCCGTACTCCGATGCCCGGAAGGAGGTGAGAACAATCTGACATTTTCGCGAACATGAGGAAATTTAATGTGGCTGTTATCAGCTTTGGTTTCCACTGTTCGGCACCCACTTCAGGGACGAGTTAGTAACACTACATTTGGGCGGTTAATACAGGTTCAAGTTTCAGGGATTATCTGTAGTGCTTTCAGTCAAAAAAAAAAAGATGATTATAGAAAAATAGAGGATAACCATTTGCACAGTGCAGCCATGTGACTGGCTTGTGTTGGCCCCAGCAGGGCCCTGGAGACATCACCTTGGACTGTGAGGGAATTATTACAGGCACTGTCACTATTTTTTGACATTTTATAGACCAAACAATTAAATGATTAATTGAAAGAATTCAAAGTGAAATTATTCTTCATTTATGTTTTTTTGTTTGAATTATTTTTCGTTTGCAGGCTGATTTGTCGCAGAGTTTCTCTCTTTGATTAGATCAGCTGGGTCCTCATGCATCAACAGTATGTTTACTTTGAAAGAGAAATAAAATGAGTTGATTTGGCCAAATTATCTGTTAATTATCCTTTAAATTTTAGGCAAATGCATCTCTCACAGTCCAGTCGCAGGTGTATTTTAACCCATCAGTGGAACTCTTGAACACATTTATGCTCATAGCTTGTTAGCAGAGTGTAAATTCTTATAATTCTGTTTGAGGCAGCAACTTATTCTGCATATACCTTAGTGAGTGAATGTCTTCTTTGTTGGCAGATACTGAGGCTGCTGATGGGGAAGGTGGTGATTGGCCACGCCGTGCACAACGACTTCAAGGTACTCGGTTACTCTCACCCCGCCGCCTTGACCCGGGACACGTCCCGAATCCCTCTGCTCAACCTGAGGGCTGGCTTTGCTGAGAATGAGTGTGCTTCACTGAAGAGACTCACCAAAGCCATTTTTAACCGTGACATCCAGGTATGGAGTATTCCATAGTGCCAGTTTCCCTTAACTAAAAGAGTCTGAACTGAATGATGTCAGTAGCACAAGGCTGCGCAGAGCGAGGCATTAAATATGATCTGTATTTTGGTCCAGTAGATCACTTTATATAAGCACGTGAGCAAATCCAAGTCCCAACTTAACATCTGGTCTAGTAGCTAATATGGTGAATAGTGAATTTGATGAGAATCTTTACTGTATTCATTTATTAATTCACTGTGAGATGCTGAATGAGCATGGATGTTCATGTTCCTGTCATTAAATCAGTTCCATCACTTATGCAGAAGAAGAAGATTAGAAAACTGTCTTCACCCTTCATATTATTACTGTGTGAATAAAGCAGTAAGAAACTTCAGTTTAACACATCACTGACCTCAGCAATGTGACCTGTTCCATGTCTGAAAATCTGCTGCCACAAAGAGATGTCAGTGTTGTTCTTCTTTCTGTTGTTATCAACCAAACTGAATGTTCCATCATGATTTAAAAATGCCTTCAGTGATGCTGAACCCGTCTTCTCTTGTGTTCTCAGACTGGGAGGAAGGGTCACTCTTCTGTGGAGGATGCTAGAGCCACTATGGAGCTTTACAAAGTGGTGGAGGAGGAGTGGGAGAGGAGGCTCGCCTCCAAATCGCTGCCTGACTGACTCACTGCAGAGTTACAGGATCAAACTTCTGTAAGTGTCCTGTTGACACAAAAGAAAAAAAAACAGGAAAACTGAACCTACTCACTCAGAGTCCTGGATCATCTTCTACCAGCTGCCTGAAAGTTAAAACTCCAATATTATCACGGGAGTGGACGAACATGAACCACTGCTGGGTCACACACGTTTCTGTGACCTCACGTTTCAACAGTTAAATTCATTCTCAGGGTTTTCATTGTTTTAAAAGGTGCATCTGCCACTAGGGGGCAGTCATGTTCATTCATTCCGGCAACAAAGGTGCATCATTGAATCAGCAACAATGATCACAGACACCAAAAAAATCAGGTTCAGGCTTCCACAAGGTAAGTGTTACTGAAATCAGCAGTGACCCAGAGTCGTTCGGACTCCACCACAGTGTCTTTTTGTGGTTTTGAATTCACTTTAAGTGAAAATGTGGGACAGAATACTGACATGTTATTCAGCTGTCACCCACCAGTGATGTTCCCGAGGACCGTAGCCAGGATTTCAGAAAATACTGAGGTCATGAATCCTGAAGCTTTAATTAATAGTCTTTTCACTTACCAGCAGACTTACAGTTATGCTATTTGATCATTTCTACACACAGGCTCTTGTTTCCTCGTGTAAAAATAAAACAGGATTACGTGAGCTCATAAACACCACAGGCTCTAGGTTTAAATTTCAGAATCAAAGTTGATGTAGTGAGTATCATCCTGGCAAAGTGCTTCCACACTGATCTCCACCTAAATGAAAGTACCAGCTAGCAGACGGTTAAAACCGCCACATCCCCCAGAACACAGAGGACATGACCTCCTCTTAGTTATCTGACCTCGATGAATCAGTTATGGAAGTGCTTTCTTTGAGGGATACCAGTTTCCTATGCAATGTCAAACCAGTTCAGTTGTCAGTTCTGTGCATTCAGCTCAGTACTTGTTTTAATATGAATAGATCGTTAACACATTCATTTTGAGGCATTACAGTTATCTCTGTATCAAGCGCCGCACGCAGGACTGTCAGCCCGCAGTTTATACTGTGCTGCAGCGCACACTGTGAGTCTGATTAGAGATCTGTTGCCGGTCTGTTCCTGTGGGAGTCCCCCTGTCACAGGAAATCATCTGAGAGTTTGGTTTAAAAGTTGACTTTTTTATTTTCCTGATGTTGGAGGCTGACCTGTGTCAAATTTCTGAGCCTGTCTGACTCTCAGATGAGTGAAATGAACAATGAAGGCTTTTGTTTGGTCAGATTATCAACATTAATAGCAAATTTTGTGTTATTGAAAATGATCTCGTGTGAATATCCTGATACCAGTGCTCATCTCTCACCTCTCTGTATCAGTACAGATCAATCAAATACAAAGATTTGTCTTAAAAAAGTCCTAAACTGTCATTCGTTGTGTTCTTGTGACAACTTTAACAAGCCACACACGTTTTCTCCTCACATTTAAACCAGCACAGCTGCTTCTGTTTACACATTTAACAGTAGAAGACGTACAGCCATGCTAGCAGCTCTGAGAGACTGTACCTGGCATGGTAAAATGCTCACTGTGACAGTGCGAACATTATGTTCAGCAGGTATAATGTTTACATGTTGGTCATCTTAGTTTGATATGTCAGCCATCGGGTTGGTTCTCAGCGCACGCTGGTGTAAACACACCGTTATTCTCGAGCTGCTCCACTTTCTGTCTCCTCTGGGAAGCGTTTGTCCTTAAAGGTGAGAAAATCAGCACTGTTCTCTGCTGCGAATTCAACACTGTCACATTAATGATACAGGACGCCGTCCTTCCTGAAAAAGCCACACCAGACACAGCTGCTGGCACAGAGACGCTGATTAAACATTCAGCACTGACTCTAGCAACGATTCACCAGCACGTTCTGGGTTCAAAGCAGGTACGATTGAAAGTGTCGTGAACTTTGATGGAGGTGTTAGTTTGTGAGTTGCGATTGTGTGAGATTAGACAGCACCTGTTCAGGTTTGGTTGTTATTAGAAAAGGAATTCAACATTATCCTGCAAGAGTTTCTGCAATGAAGCAAGTGAGCAAGCAGTGTCCTGAAGTAAAGACAAGTCCTGTGTCTGTCCTTTGTCTGCTGACAAACAGGCAGCTGAAAACCACAGAATCACCACAGAGGATGCCAAAGCATCTGATGGTCACAGTCTAAGGAGCTGGCAGGGGAGGCAGTGGAGTCTCCTGTGCTAGAAATTCTTGAGCCGTGAACTCCGCAGTCTTTTAGATACTCAATAGAAGACGGGAGAAAAAAACGGCACAGTAGAAATCTGGAAAGTGGGATTGGCTGATAATTAAAAGCCTTTGGTAACATGGAAAGACTAAGTTGGAAAAAAAGGCTTTAAATCTGCTGAATTCTTCTTCCCTCTGTTTAAAGACTGCTGAGGTCTGGCTGTTGAATGCAGCGCTTGTGCTTGTGCTTAAAGGATCAGTTCACCCAATTTATAAAGGGACAATTCCTCACTTAACCCCTTGTTGTACTGACCCGTAAAAGGAAAGAACAGTTAAGTAAAATTTGACTTTTATTTTGGTTGTTGTGGCCATCAGATCTATCCACAGAAAACTCACCAGTTATTTTATTATTACCGACAGGTTTTTAGCTTCACCTCCATATAAAGTGCTTCTATTTGTTGCCCCCTTTTCAGCAGCATTGCCATGTTCCAAGATCCCGTTTATTTATTCCTAGTTATTTCCACAATGACAGAGCACGATAATGGTGCCATGGTAACGTTTGGTCAGCTGATAAAATCTCACCCGGCTGATCCTTTGGCCTTTTGGGATTCTGACTGAAAACTTTCAGTGTGTTTCAAATCAGCCAGGTCATGTGATGTGTCACCTGTGTGTTTTCACCCTGGGTGCAATAATTAATTAAAAAATAAAAAAGCATCCATAGTGTTGCACTTGAAGACCAAACCCAGCCTTCTTTCACACCTCTGCACACCTGGCTTAAGGTGCCTTTACTGTCACATAGTCAGTTTGGGAAAGTTAGATAAAACCATCAAGCACAAATTCCAAATTCTGCCTTGACAAAGGACTTTGTTGTTGACGCACTTCATTTAAGCATTCTGTATACTCCCCATGTCCTAAGGGTCAAAAAAGTAAACCCCTAAAATAAAGCAGCTTATTTGAATTTTAAATCCCAAATCTATTTTGCATGATGAAACAACCTGTTATTCGTCAATTCAACTCAATTTGTAGCGCTGCTCACAACACAAGTCATCTCAGAGCTCTGAGCACATCATACACACATTTATACACACATGTGTGTGTGTATAAATGCTTTTAGAAATATGAACAGAGGCAATGTTTCACTTTTTCTAATGTGGTTTTCTGTGCTGTTAAACATGGTGGTGGGTCATCTTTGACCTCTTTGACCCTTAGGACAGCAGGAGGGTTACAGTGGACTGATGCCTTTACTCACTCACCTTTACAGTAACCCTGTACTTCTTTTCCTTTGGCTTACAGACAGGGTTGAGCAAAAAATATTGCAAAGCAACATGTGCTTTAATCCATTCTCTAGTCTAGATTACCCCATACTGTTTATCCCTCCTTAATCTCCTTGTGCATGGGCAATAATGTGAATAATTTGATTTTATTCCCTGTTATTAGCTCCATAAGTGAAAGCCAGAGCTTAAACCCAAAAGAGGCTTTGGATTTTCTTCTCTGGCTGTGTTGTGTCTAATATGTTAAAAACAGGATTTTCTCCTTCAGGTCTGAGGCTGAAAAACAAATGTCAGTGGAAACATCTTCTGGCTCGCTGATCCCTTTTGTAATGTAGACCTTTCTGACTGACTTTCTGTCATTCTGCGTTGTGGATTTCAATTTTATACTCTGCATTTGAAATGAAAGAGGATTAAGTGCTCACCTGCTGTATTAATAAGGCCTTGAATTACTTGAAAGAGCACTGTTGCTCTCATTAGGCAGTGCAATATGGATTTTATGGATTTTATTACCCCCTGGGTCAAGTTTTTGGGGAACTAGACTCTGCAGATTACCCCTTCTATACACACACATCACACACATTAGTCATAGCCCAGCATCAGCCACATGCACATAATTCGTTTTTTATTACCCACCGCCAAGCCATCAGGAATTTGTCCATTTTGCAGATACAGTACATAGACTGAGCACAGTGTGGGCTGGCAGCAGGATCGGAGCAGAAAGAAGAATAGAAGGTTGTATACTGTTATATATGAAAGGAGGAAGTCCGTATGTCTGGGATAAATAAAGTTTATCTTGTAGGGACACAGTTAGACTTTACAGAAGTTTCAATATTGATTTGTGATTGACAATCTCATGGGTTTTGCCATTTCCAGAGGGCATTCAGGCTCCCAAAGGTAGATTCATCTTGTGTGACCAAATTAGTTTCCCACTCTCTCAGTCTGAGTTGATGCTGTTTTCAGTTACAGCCCCACTGTAAGATTCATAGAGCTCAGAGATTCATTTATTATTTAAAGCTCCACTAATCAATATTTTTGCATTAAGAATAAATTGTGTGTAACATGAAAGGAGTCGCGTGTGCTGATGGCACATTTCTCTTTGTGATTCATCTCCCTGTCACCTCGTTGTGGGCCTCCTCTGCCCCCTAGTGGCCATTAAAAAGTCCACTGTTGCAGCTTTAATGATGATTTTCAGCTCGGGGGCAGTGCACCGCAGACCTCCGTGCGTTCAGAGATCAAAGTTCGGGGACCTCTGCTTCAGACTGCGGCTGAAAGATAATTAATAACTGTCTTCTTTGATCCTCACTTGTCGCTCCTCAGTGTGTCCTTCTACCTCTTCAGGGATTATGATGTTCCAGGCAGGAGGAGGAGGAGGAGGAGGAGTGTGGAGGTGTTGGTGCTTTAACACTGCCTTCATCCCAGTTTCTCCTCTCTTCACCTCCTCTCGTCTTGGCGGTCTGGACGGACATAAGTCAAAGCTTCTGTCTCGGTCGGTTTCGCGGCTTCGGCGCTGAGAGGCTTCTGGAGGAATCCTTGTCGGAAAAGAGACCTGCACCTGCATAAGACCCGCACCTGCCCGGGGTCTTCACGGAGACACGGGGGACAACTTCTGAAAACCGGGACCGAGAGTTGAGTCTGATGAAAATGAAGTAAGTCCATAACATCTGTGTCATCTCTGCTTTATCTTTGAATGGCGCCAGTTTAATAAAGAGAAATGCGTGATACGTCCGGAGTAACGCTGACAGCATCAGCTGTCACCTGCTGCAGCATCACTGTGCGAGTCCACACAGTCTCCGGGAAAAGAAGTGAGACCACACCGTAAAATCCTACGTTCTGATGGAGTGCATCACAGTAAAAGGATTCAAAGTTAAAGCACAGAAAAAAAAAGATCAGCAGGTTTTACAGTAAAAGTTCACATAATGCTGATACATCATTACATCATTTTATATACTGGGTTATTATTAGTGGTTCATCAGTGTGTACACAGTATTTTAATGCTGTTGGGCAGTTGAAGTTATAAAGTTATTCAGTTTTGTGTGTAAAATCGTAATCTGTGTAATATCTACAGGTGTAATAAAAAAAGTACAGTGTTGCTCTCTGACTTTTATTAGAGTAGAATTCAAAATAGAAATAATCATCATGTACATCACAACTACATGTTAGTACAGTACTTGGTTAAATGTACCACATTAAAACAAGTTTGATAACTAAAGGAGAGTCTGATGATACAGTAATGGAGGTGACCGAACACATGGTCAGTCCGGCCATCAGGAAACGTGTTAGAATGAACAGTAGCATGAAGCCTCATAGCTTTTGTTTCATCATTGATATTATGGGAAGATTTGGATTCTGGAAATCTACCCGTGGAGTTCTTATTCCTGAAGTGGACGTTGGCCTTTCAAAGCAAACTTAACATGCAGGGGAAAAACTTGAAGCTGTAATTATTTCTATATCGAATGTGTGAAGGGCTGATGTGTTATAATGGAATGGAAATTTAAAAAAAATTCAGTATAAAGGCTGATTAAAGCTGAGATTTAGTGAGTGAAAAGATGATGAAAAGATGTCTGTTGGTAAGAACAGGCAGGTCACTGTGGACAGACTGTTTAGGGTTCAGATCTGTTGAATCCTGATTGAGCAGCAGTCTGATCGGACCCTCCAAAATACACAGAGAAATGTTTGCAAGTATTGACATTACTTTGATACCTGATTCACTGGAAGTAACTGGAAGGCTGTGTGAAGGTTTAAGAACAGAAGTAATGAGCTCAGCCCTTTTGTTTTTTGTTCTGAATGAGCTCCAGTTGTCTTTTTGGGAACGGTCCTTTTGGGAAGACCAGACAAGAGACGGTTAGAATAGTCCACCCTGCTGGAAAAGGAAGGGAAGGAAGTGAATGAGTTTTTCTATTGATTTCTCTGCTTCTCACTCCGTTAAAGCACCAACATTTCTAACTTTAGAAATTTCAAACTTTCGTTTTTCAGACGTGTAATCAAGCTGAGCAGTAACTTTGACCAAATACAATGATTTCTGTTCAGAAATAATAATGAAGGGAGACTTTTCTGAATTTCCTGGTACACACCTGCTTCTATAACATGTACTGCTTGGTTTCTCAGTGACTGATGGTGCCGCTGGCTCTCAGTGGGGGCAGCAGGTCATGCAGGCTGTTGTGGTTGCTGCACACTTTGTTCAGAGGGTGTAGCGTCTCCACAGTAGCAGCAGTAAGCTTCCAGCAGCTCTTCTGAAATGTGGCTCAAACTAAATAATGAGTGCAGTCCAGTGCTGTGTTTGCTGCTGCTGTTGTTTTTTTTTGTTGTCACCCTGTCTGAGGTATAAGCCCTTATAACTCACAGCAATTCAGCCTAATCAGCTTATGGTACGCACACACACACATACACACACTCACATAGACAATAGTCTTGTAACTTATGGCTTTTGTCACTTCTTTAAAAGTTTTGCCGTCCGGCACAGAGTCGGTGGATAACAGCTAATAAGACATGGCTGCTGCTTGAGGCTGACGGTGAATCGTTCCAGATGGTTCCTGTGAACTAAACGTCTCTCTCAGCTCTCAGCCACGCTGTACAGAGCTTTCCTCCTTTGTGCCACCCTTTTCTCTGAGAGGTCCCTGTTGTTTCCAGCCCTCCCCGGCTGCTCCTTGCTTCCTGTCAGATTGTGTCTGTCAGGGGGGTTCGGGTTGCCCCTGGAGATGGGCAGACCGAGCCATTCGAGGTGGCGCGATGTGGGACTGGTGGGCTGGTATGATGGAGGAGCTGAAGAGGGGCAGAAGCAGGGTTACAGTGGTGGTCCTTGCCGTGAGAAGCAGAGGGATACAGCATGTGGGGGTGGTGTTGTGGCCGTGTGTGGGTGAAAGTCTAGATAGTAAAGGTCACTATGTTCCTTTTTTATTTATTGATTTTGAATCATGTACTGAATCCACTTATTGAACCAGAATCCTTTCTAATCGTTTATCAAGTCCTTTCAAGTTTAGGTTTTAAAGAAACTGAGACTCACAGATTCGGTTTAGATCTGTTTAGATCTGTAATCACCATATTAAATCCATTAACCAGACAATAACCAAGTTCAATAACCCGGTTCCACATCTGTTTAGTATGAACCCAACACCTGACGAAGGACTCGTGTGCCGCGTGCTAAAATGTTAGCGTGTGTTCATCACTGAGCTATCCGCCGGATCACCAGCGCTCACATCACACGCTGGGTAAAGTGACAAATGGGCCAAAGTCTTAACAAGCTGGTGCAGTTCTTTAAGAATGTAGTTCACCCCCCCTCCTCCTCCCCCCTCCAGCCTCAGATGACCTTTCCTGGCAAACTGAGCGGTCAAACATCCTCTCCCTTGGCCCCCACCGTGTCTTTGCACTTGTGATGTTGCCTGGGGTGCGTCCTTGGCCTGCTCTGCCTCCCCAGAGGAAAACCACCTCTCTCTGTCTCTCTGAACAGTGTGTGTCTTAGAAAGGGGGAGTCAGACAGATTGTTGATGAGTCTGAAAATGAAGAGACTGTAGAACCTGAACATTAGCACCAGTCTGACATTGCCGGGAGGATTTATGGGAAATTTGTCAATTTCCCTGATGTGAGTATGAACTGAAACCAGAGTGACAGGCAGCTGACAGGCTCACAGTTAGTTTGCTCATTTATATTTACTCTCTTTTTCAAGCTACAGATAAATGTGGTGTTACTTCAGCCAGTCGGAGAAACTCAGCCAATCATAGCTTCTTTTTCTGGAGTATGTTTTTGGTGAATTTTGCGGAATTATTTTATGGTGACAATACAGTGAAATGACAGGAAATGAGGGGGCAGCGAGGAAGATGAAAGTACCTCCTACCCCCCACGTGTCTTTGATCAATGTGTAAAACGTTCGTTTTTCCTACTGACCACAAATGCAGCTTCTGTGTCGACTGAAAGTGGCTCTGAAAGGTTTGTAGATTTGTTGTGTGCAGCACTCGGCGTTACACACTGCATGAACTGGATTACAACAATAGATGTTATTTCCACTTTCACATCTGCTAAATCATGTTTTCTTCTGTCACTTTGTTCAGGTAGATGACTCCAAATACCCTGATACCCTGAAGGTCTGAACAGTTAGCCATTGTCAGTGCACTCAACAGTTGTTTAAGCTTTGTGATCAAATCGTTCTTATCAAATAATCCTCAACAAATTGATCCTCTGGAGCTGTAGTTGATGTTTCTGCTTTTTAAAAGGCACTGAAGATACATTGCATCTGCCACAGTTTTTCGTAACCGTTTCCCATTAAACTCTTACAGATGCGAGTGTCTACCAGTCTACAGCCAGCTTTATCCCTTGTGGCATTTCTGTGGCATTTCTGTCTTCAAAGCTTTTTTGGACTGACAGAGCCAAATTTAGGCATTAAAAACCTTTGAGTGATTATTTATTAATCCTGTTTTGATTAGAAATGTGTCTCTGCTGAGACCCACAAAACAAACTTTAATTTCCTTCATCATTGCAAGTTTAATACTCCTTTCACTCAAAGGGAAGTGCTCACTGGCATAACTGTGATGTTGATTTTCGTCCATCCTCAGCTGAGACAGACCGTCCATCTTCCTCTCCGCTCCCCACAGGCTGCTTGTATAAAAGAAATCAGGTTACACAGGAAACCAGACAACATGTTTACGTGCTCTGTTGTAACTTGGTTACTGTAAAATCCACGTAAGCAGGTTCAGTAACTGGATTTCGTCCTCAGTCTTAGAACGCTTCGAGGGAATTTCTGCAAATTTGGCGCAAACCCCAGCTTGTACTCAAGGGTGAACTGGTTAGGATTTGATGGTCAAAGGTCAAATGTCAAGGTCACTGTGACCTTGTAGAACACAAGATCAAACTTCAAAATGTTTGCTAATTATGACAAAATACTCTCATACCTTGGACATGGACACAAACTGAAGGTGAGGCTGTAATTCTAGTTTTAACTGAGTTAGTGATTCTGTTTCCTGTCAGACAGACAGAGCTTTTCCTCACAGAGCAAATGTGTCTGGATTTTTAAATAGTCAAATAACAGGCTTAACTACAGAGACCAACTTATTTTGACTTTTAGAGTTTCAGGTTTTGGAAATGAGGATGTAATGCTCCCTGTCACAGTCATACGTTCCCTGCCTTGTTAAAAAAGCAGCATTAAAACATTACGCATTTATTTGACCATGATAGATGTTTTCTACGGATGGGGAAACTTCAGTAAACCCCCACCCTCACTACAGGGGCATGCCTGTGAATCACAGACTTAGACTAACTTCTCCAAAGGATTGGTTTACATTCTGCACTGAGCACTACTCAGCCCAAAGTCCATTTGAGGGTCACATGTGTATGTTTGAAATAAGGCTTTAAAAAGTTTTTGTTTGTTTGTAGACAAAGCCGCGGCGGTATGTTTTAATTTAGTACAAACACAGTGTACTCACACTTTCATTACAGGAAAAACATAGCTTCCACTGGAGTCCCGAGGGCCTTCCCGGCACAGTACAGTGGATCACATGTTTTGGGGTCCTGTGGTGTAAAATGTCCCGTCACGTATGCAACTGCATGACGTCACCTTTAGGATTACAGGGAATTTCACGTGGACGGTGGAAGAGCTGAAATCAGCTGCTGAGATCCTGAAAAGCTTCTTGGATGTGCTTGTGTGGAGCTGGAGATTTCTTGGCCATCGGGCTGTGACAGTTTTATCCATCTCTACCATTTGGAACTGTCGATGTTTGCAGTCGAATCATGCAGCTCTTTGGTAATATAGAGATTTTCTCTTGTCAGATCAAAGCTTTTCTAAACACAGTTTGAGATAAATGGGCGGCATGTTTGTCAGACACTGTTGTGAAGAAGAGAGAAGTTAAGTTATCCTCAAGCCGAAAAAATAAAAAAACGCTCTTAACTGATGATTGCAAGGGAATTAAGATTATAAACCAACAAAGGAAGACAGGGTGTCAAAGAGAAAAAGGAAAAGTGAATGTACTTGAGGGTGAAAGGAGTGGTAATGATGGGAAATCTAGTTAAGTTGGAGGATGGGCGTCAGTCCGACCCTCCAGGGAGTTTTGTGTGAATCAGAATTCAGCTCACACTCTGCAGCTCCTGAAGTCTGACTCACAGCAGCTAGAAAGCTCCAAGGACACACAGGCCGTCCCTCTGTCTGTCCGAGTCTGTCTGTCTGTACCCTCGCAACCACACACACACACACACACACACACATTCTTGTTTTACTGTCTTTGTGGGGATCCGTCATCGACATGTGCATTCCCTAGCCCCTCACCCTAAACCCTAACCTAAACCTGACTCTAACCTGAACCCTAAAACCAAGTCTTATGTTGTGTTCCCCACCAAGCTGTCGGACCTCACCAGTGGACTCTGGGGTTTTGGACCCAGCAAATATAGTAAAATAAGAATAAGTGTGAACTAGCACTTGTGCTGGGGCCTATTTTTACTGGCGGATTAATCCACATTTGGTGCCGGTGTGTGTGTGCGACTGAGTCAAAGTAAACTAGTGTGTGTGTTCACGGCATCTATGATGGAAAGTGAATCTATATTTGCTGAACCTCTGCAGCCCAGAGTTCCCTGTGATGTTCATGTTCAAACATTTTGTCCCCCCCTTGTCTTTTATCCACAGACTGGTTGTTCCTCTGCCTGTGCTGCTGTGTGCCATCTGTTTCCTCGCCCTGCCGTCGTCCTCTACCCCCCACCATGACTCAGGTATGCATCCCTCCCTCCCCTTCGCCATCACATTCACTGTTACCATCCACCACTGACACACAGGACTCCATTAAATTATACACGACCTTTGGCTTTTTAGGGCATGGAGGAGCTCTTTAATCATTTTCTGTCATTGTTTTGTGCTGACATTCACATTCTGGAAGCCACTTTCAAGGGCGTGTGAGTGTCCCAACAAAAAAAATCAGGGTTAACTGATTCTTGTCTTATCCTTGCTGTATTGTATTGAGAGCATTGAGAGATGTCACGAATTGGTTGTAACGTTATAATTTGGTATTCATGACTGGCTGATTTGGGAAAATTCAAACTAAATGTTTTCAGAGCTACAACTCAAAATTACTGACCTCTGTTGGTGACAAGTAGGAACAGCAACAATATGACAGAAAGACTCTTGTGCTCTGCTAACAACCCAACAAACCTCCTACAGATATCATACCATCATTCTGTGGTATGAGGCAGCAAAAAAAAGTGTGCATGCCTGTAGTTTCACGGGTGAGTAATCAATCACCTGAGGTGAGTAATCAATCACCTCTACCCAATTAGAGCTTTTGCCTGTAGTCCAGTGCTGATATTAAATGTCAGACACTGGCTCTAATGGCTCGTTACAGGGTTTTGCTGCAAAGCTGGAAAAGATTAATATATCAGGGAATGGAGGGTAAAAATGACTGAAGCTCAGCTTTTCTCCTCTTCCTTTCACTTTTTTTTCTATCCTTCCACCTCAGTGTTTTGTGCACAGGTATGAGAATGGTATTAAACTTCTCGTTTAACTCTCATCAAGAACTTGTACACACATATACGTATATTTGTATTTCTCAAAATGTCACCTATTACGTCAGAGCTTGCTTCTCCTCAGATGATTCAGAGCTTCTCCACGTGACCATTCCCACCACCTCGCCTGTGTTTTCCGTGCTGGGTGGCTCTCTGACGTTACCCTGCCTGGTGTCTCTGGCCCACCCTCCACCATCCCCCGCCACCAACGGCCGCCACGCCGTGCTGTCTCTCCCTCGAGTGAAGTGGAGTGTCCTGACTCATGGCCGTGAGACGGAGATCCTGGTGGCCCGGGGGGATAGGGTGAGAGTCAGTGAGGCCTACAAGGACCGAGCCTCGCTGCTCAACTACGCCTACTCCCCTGCTGACCTCACCCTGCGGCTGGACAGCCTGAGGCAGAACGACACCGGCTTCTACCGCTGTGAGGTGCAGCAGGGCCTAGAGGATGCTGATGATGTGGCTGAGGTCAAGGTCAAAGGTTAGAACCAGACAGACTCTTTTTTTAAAAAAATCAGATCAAAATACCAAGAAACAGTACAGTGAATAAATAATATATGTATATTAAAACATTAAAATGTAAAGAATACAGGTTCAACTGATAATTCTCTGTAGGTCCATCACAACAAAACCTGAACGAGCTTTACAAAATTACTGTTCATCACAGGGCTGTTGTGTTTGCTGTTGAATTACATTGTTATACTGAGTTATTTTCATCCTTCCTCTTTGTCCAGTAAAAAAAAAAAAAGAAGTGTGCTCTTAGCAAACATCTTGTGTTGCTGGATGATGGTCTGAGGACACGACGACAGATCTGACCCCGGCACACTGAGAGAAAAGGGTTGAAAGCAACATATAATCTGCCACAGTTTTCACCGGGACTATTTCTTTCTACAAAAAATAACATCAGAATACGACTCTGACTCTGAGTCGGTGTTCAGTGGACGTGATGAAGAAGGTCAAACTGTTTTCTTGGGAAAAGACTGTTTTGTGTTTCATATTCCTGTATCTATGTAACGCAATACACACTCAACATCTGTGCTGATTGTCTCATTCAGTGCCCACCAAGTAATAGAGTATAGATTCTCTGACCAGAGTCATTTGTGAGCTGCTGTATCAGGCACTGAGTGCTGCTTTCACTAGAACTGCATTAAATGTAGACAGCAGAAGATCCAGAGTAACTCTCTAATTCTAGGAGATGCACTTGAAACTTACTTGGACAAGAAACACGAGGAGGAGGTTTATGCTTATTCCAAGTTTTTTAAAATAAGTTTTTTTCAGTTTAAGAAAAAAGATTTCAAGGAGAAGGACGAGAGAAATTCAGTTAAGTGCTGTTTGTTTGTCTTATTTAGGTTTATGGTCAGCTCCCAAACAGTGGACCTAAAGTCCTAAAAGGGGCTACAGAGGCAAACAAATCAAACTACAGGTCCAGAAATACCCTTAGAAATGACTGTGATATTTTATTATTTGAGACCTGATTGTACAGCGTAGATCGCCCTGCCTCCAGTGATGATTTTGTAGAATTATCACATAAAACACTACAGGACCCAGAATTCACAGAGCTCTCGTTCTGGGTTTTACAGGGGTGGTGTTCCATTATCGTGATGCATCCAGCCGTTACGCCTTTACCTTTGAGCTGGCCAAAGAGGCCTGCGAGGAAATCGGTGCTGAAATTGCCTCTCCAGAGCAGCTCCTGGCTGCCTACCACAGCGGATATGAGCAGTGTGATGCAGGCTGGCTCTCAGACCACTCAGTGAGGTGAGGACCTGAGAGGAAATGGCTCAATGTTAAACAGGACACATCTACACTCAACACTGGATCAAGTGGGCTCTTAGCTAGAGAATTCTGAATTTCAGGTTGTGTAGACTCTCAGGTGTTCAGTGTACGTTTGGCAACAGCCCAGATTGTTAATGCAGCTCCACACAAACAACAACACTAAATTCTTAGGCCGACGCGTTGCTGTCTGTGTGGCTCAGGGAGCATCCGGTATGGAGGCCGGTCAGGTTGGAGGGCTGATAGTGGACCACTCAGCCAGCTAACATTTGATACGCTCTCTACATCTACAAACCAGAACACAGAGACCATCAAGAAGCTGAGAGGTTCTCATCTGATCTCAAACCAAACAGTTCTCCCCACTTCAACACTCCCTCAGAGAAGAGCTCAAACAAGTGTGATGGTTGGAGAGCTGCCATTACAGACGAAGAGGTACTTGGTGTTCCAATGCCGTGTGTCCTTTCTTTCTACAGATATCCCATTCAGATGCCGAGAGAGGGCTGTTTTGGGGACATGGATGGACTGCCAGGAGTGAGGAACTATGGGCTGTTAGAGCCTGAAGAGCTGTATGACGTCTACTGTTATGTGGAGAATATTGAGGGTAAGAACCGAAAGGACAATTTAAAAAAATCTACTTTTACAACCTGTGGCTTGTTTTTGTAGTTTTCCTGTCAGTTATGATAACGACTTTGTTTTGGCCCCTGAGTTCCAGCTGAGGGAAAATTATATTTTAGGTGTTCCAACATGTAGTCGTGTTGGAACCGGAAAGGGACAAACGGGTTGTGTTTGTCCCTTTCCTGTTCCAACATGACCGTGCCCCCCCCCACACACAAAGCCAGCTCCATGAAGAAATGTTTTTCCCAGTTTGTTTGGAAGGGCCTGTACAGAGCCCTGAACTCAAGTCCATCCAACACGTTTGGAATGAAATGGATGCAGACTGTGCCAGGCCTTAACACCCAACATGTGCTGGACTTCACTAATGCTCTTGTGGCTGAATGCGAGCAAATCCCTGCAGCCAGGTTATTGTGGAAAGCCCCAAACCAGAAGAGCTGAGGCTGTTATAGCAGCACATTAATGCCTGCGGCTTTGGAGCGACACTTTACGTATGGGTGTAATGTTTGAGGGTTTACTCCCTTTTGGCTGTGTAGTGTATGTTGGCCATTACTGAAGAACTACCTGAGATCTCATAATCACGCACTGCATTAGAAACACTGTGTGCACAGTGACAGAAACAATGAGCAGATGATAGTATGTGACTGATATGTGTATATGTATTAACACCTGAAGATCATTTAAACCCAACACCTGTATCCCTGTGTAAAGGTGAGGTGTTCCATGGCTCCGCCCCCCAGCGTTTCACCTTCTGGGAGGCCAAGGCCTACTGTCTGAGTCACGGCGCTGAGCTGGCCACCACAGCTCAGCTGTATGCAGCCTGGAATGACGGACTGAACCACTGCAGTCCGGGGTGGCTGGCAGATGGAAGCGTGCGGTACCCCATCGTCACCCCTAGAGAGCGCTGTGGAGGCGGTGAACCTGGGGTCAGAACCGTCTATCGCTACAGCAACCAGACAGGCTTCCCTGAGGCTCACACACGACATGATGTCTACTGCTTCAGAAGTAAGAGAAAATTCTTACATCTGATGGCGTCATGATTTTTTCACTGTGTCATAAGACTTCACCTGCTCTTTGAACCATCGGTTCCCAGCCTGGTGACCAGGACCCCCCAGTGGGGTGCAGCATAGATCTTAAAGAGTCATAAGATGAATCTGAGGGGTTGGAAGGGAGAGTCTGACCCTTGGTGAACTTTTTCACTACCCATGAGTCCTTTCTCAGTCTGCGTTCTTTATTGCATGTGTGTTTTTGTGAACCTTCGTGATCACATTTAGCCAAGAACAGTCCAAACGCCAAAGTTTGTGCTTCCCCCATTTAATGTAGAATGCTGGGGTATCCCAGTATGCATTTCTCACCAACCAATAGTGATGGAGGACAGCCATGTATATGTGGTTGATATGTCAAATGAAGGCCTACTTGAAAAGTTGCTCTGATGTTGTGGCTGTTACTATTTGTCCATTGGTCAACTGGTTTGGCTGAAGGTCAATTTAAAGTTGATGTTTGGTCGATGCAGTTAAAGGTTTCGGTATTTTGTCCCACAGCAGGTTGACAGTTACGCTGAAGTGTAATAACCAGAGCCTGGCTGAGCTTGATGTGAGCAACACTGATGTCCCAGTTTCAAACTGAATACACGGCGTCCTCCTGTATCAGGCTGTTTCGACTTTGACTTCATGTTGCCAGACTCGCCAGACAATTAAACAATTAACAATAGAAATTGGTGTATTTGTACGAAGGCCCATGGGCATGAGGTCACATGCCCACAGAAACGGTTTCACTGTAGAGGGTCACAAGCCACAGACTTTGGGATCAACTGCTTTAATTTACTGTATTTTTGCGTGTTCTAAAATAACCACAAATACGGTAATTAGTCTCCCTGCTGGAGGTGAGCCTGAAGGTAATGATGAAGATCACAGATGCCTTTTCTTCTTTTTAGCATGCAAATTAGCGTTCTTGTTAAATTCTCAACCCAGTTTAACAGTATTAGGAATAGGTCCAGTAAAATCTTGGACATTATAAAAATCTTTTCCAACTCTGCTCTTAATTCCAGGCGATAACAGCCCTTATACCGAATCTCCTCAGGATTTTCTTGCCACCGAGCCAGAGGACATTGGCCAGGACATTGTTTTCTTAACTAATCCTTCCCAGGAGGAGGTTAGCCTTAGTGAGGTAACAGCAGAGGGAGGCGAAGAGGTGGAACACGTCCAGACGGTCAGTCCTGTAAAACAGGTCCCTGTGGAGGCTCAGTCCCCAACACTGTGTTATGACAAGGAGCCATTACTCACAGTGGACCTTCATCAGTCTGTCGCTGCCCCGTCTGAGCACCAGCAGCCTGTAGAGAAGGCCAGCCACCGAGAGTCATACCAACCAGCACCTGAAGAAAACCCAGGCACAGATCCTGAAGAGTCCCATGAGGCACATCCAACGGCTACTCCAAAGGCCGACGGTGCAGTAACTGCTGGGGAAGACTCCACTTTACCCACAGCTAATGGTTCAACTTCAGAGAGCAGAGAGCCTTCACAGACTCATATTCCTGAGACATCTGGAGCTGATGCAAACGAGATGCTCAGCAGTTCCTCAGAGGTGCATCAGGAGGGTGAGCTTCTTGTTTCACAAGAGGACCACGCTCCAGATGTCCACATGGAACCTGCCTCTGAAACTGAACTGGTCTCCTCGAGCACATCGTATGATAGTTCAGGGCAGCCAGAAGAGTCCAGTGCTGGCACTGTTGAGGAGGCATCATTGGTTATTACTTCACCCCACACTGAGGAAACAGATGTTCACTCCACTACGCCTGTAAACCTTCCAACAGAAGAGGAGTCTGGAGAGGAGAGTGCAGATTCTCCTCCAGATGAGGAAACACAAGACCCCGTGACTCAAAGTTTGATTGTTGTGGACACCTCTGCTGTTTCTGAACCGGTCCCTACGACTGATTCCAGTAAGTATACAGTGAATATTAAACTCAGGGCGTTATAGGCACCTCATATTTCATCAGTATTCAGGTTACAATATCAAGGCTATTTTAGAGGTACCTCCATTGCTAGTGACCCTGTGAGAGTCAGACAAACAAACACATAAATAAATAAATAAAATAAGACTTTGGCCTGAGGTTGGTGCCATGTTGATGCCTAAATTAAAAGATTGACATCAAGAGTATTATAGAACGTCTCAGACTCAGCATATAGACGTGGGTCTGCTGTCATCAGTCTCAGCTGTTCTCATGCAACATGAATGTCATAGGGGAGTTTCTGAAATGACCAGTTTCCAGTTTGAAAATTGAGTTCATTGTCAGTGTCCAGGTTGTAAATGGAATCTTCTTGGACTCAAACATAGACAAACGCATTGCATCATATTGCACAAGTTGTAATTGGGACAGTTAATATGGAAGAAGTTATTCTAAGACCTATATTGTTATTCGTATTTATGTAGGTCTTCTTTTCAAACTAAATGGCTCCAGAACAGAAGATGCAGGTCATGATTCTGCTCAGGAGCACTCAGGTGTGACCGTAGAGTCCTCCATCCCAGTCGACCATGGTGACGAGGAATCCAATAGCACTTCAGAGGAGGCAGCACCAGATGATCCAGCAGAGCAGAGTGGACACGTCCATCCTGCAGAAATCCCAACAGCAGAGGTTATCACAGCCACAGATGACTCAGGCTCCAGTGTAGATGCTCCCGTCCTTAACAATGATCCCGTCACTTTGTTGACATCACCGGTATCTGTAACCCTGTCTCCCCCTTCTGTGGAGGTTGAAGCCAGCTCCCCAGACATTATCACCTTCATACCTGAAAGCAATGCATCGTCTGGAGCCGGACCTCTTGAGGACATCCAGGAAAAAAATGAACAGGAGGGATTAGGAGGAAGCCCTGAAGTATTTTTCAGCACAACACAAAACATCATAGACAGTGACCCAGAGGGGACGGGACAAGGCACCAGGGAGGGATCAGGCGAATCCTCAGGAGAAAGCCCAGAGATGAAACCAGAACGTCTGCTGACAAACCCAACGGTCTCCACAGACCCCACCTCAGGGGGAACTGATGCTGACGCTGGCACTGATGCATCTTCTACATTGGATGGAAAAATCACACTGATCCCGCACCTGACCCTCACACCTGACTGGGAACCAGAGCCTTCCTCCTCCACACCGCAGGAGTCTCGCTCTGATCACGAGTACAGCGCTGAGCCTCCCATCGCTGAGGAGTCTGAGGATGTCTCTACAGAGCAAGAGGTCGTGGTGGAGATCACCACCGGCAGCATTAATGGTGAGTTTGAAGGATTGCTCCAACAAAAACATATTTTGGGTATCAAACTCGTTACCTGCAGGTTTGAAAGGTGTCTCTTAAAAAGGTATCACTGAAGCTTTTACTTCTTTACTTCTTTTCTTATTCTTCTTTCTTATTATAGATTTTTCTCCATATTAATAAGCTAATAAATCATTTTTCTTTGCCATGTGACCCCCCCATGGCCTTTGTATATTTAGATGCACAGTTTTTTTTTCTTTTTGTAAAGCTGCATCTCAGCTGCTGTCGACCAAATGAAAACACCACGGACGTTTTATTTGTGATTTTAGTGACCCCGAGCTGGAGAGGGCCCAAATAAAATGACAGCTTATACAAACTCCAGGCTGGGTTCAGCACCTTTTGTCACTTTGAGCTTTTTCCTGGAGGATTTCACAGTAGAAATTCAGATTTTATGGCAGCCACATGGACTGCCAACGAGCAGCAACAGAGAGGTTCTTCAGGTAACGATTCCCTAGAAATATTGCTATGCTGTTCATGTAACAGTAACACAAACACCAGCCGTGAGTAATTGTTGATTTGAGGACTGTTCTGAGTGACATACCTTTGTCTAAAGAGGTTTAGAAAACTAACCTGTGCAGACAAACTGTCTCAGCAGAAGACGGATCAGAGACGCCTGAGGGGGAGACCGGCACAGACGAGCCCTCAGTCAAAATGTGTGCACATCCGGATGAGAACGAGGAAACCTGCAGTCCGTCACTCACCACAGACATCCATGATGTGACCATCAGTGCTCCCACCTCTGACCCAGACGATTTTAAAACTGATAAGGAGGAACAGACGGCCATGGGTGCCTCTCTGCCCGCTGCCAAAGTTTCTGCTGTGAGACAAGGAGGCGTTTCAGGTGCTGCACGCTTGATGTTGACAGAAACAACAGCTGGTGTTTTTACTGCACGCTGCGATGAAGCACCTCAGGCTGACTCAGCAAAACAGAGAGACTAGCTTCACATTTTCAGTTAATATTTGGAGAATAACGTACATCAAACTCACAACAGGAATCTCCTCACCCTGTTTCATCATTTTAGATGATTTACAATATGCAACCAATTCTATTCTTCAGGTTCACAAAGGCCAAAGACAGAAAGTCTTAAGTTGCTGGGAATTAAAATGTTTTTGTTTTTCTCATATACATTCACTTTGTAAACATGATATAAAAGAAAGAAATGACACAACATTTCATAAATTATACAAAATATAGTTATTGTGACTCAGCCTGAACATACTGTGGTGAAAAGCAGCAGGAAAATGAAAACGAACATTTTGAATTTGAAAATATAAAATAAAGCTCACTGATGCCACAGTAGTCACAGTGTTTATTCACTTAAAGCTTAAGCACGAAATGAATCCAACCCTTCTCACATTTACGAGCTGTTTAAACTTCCACATTTACTGTATTGTTGCCTAATAATATTTGTTTTTAACACCCAAACTTCATTTTATCATTGAAAGTGCAGCATGGATCAGCATGGCCTTCAGTGACTCAGCAGTGTGTCCTGTTCCTGAAGTAACAGCTCCCTCTGCTGCTGCCTGCTTTTTAGGGAATTTGGCTTCTTGCACTCAAGAAAAAAAAAATTGTGTTAAAAAACTTTATATAAAATATAATACCCATTCAGATAGGAAATAGCTGGTTGCTAAATGATGGTTCCTGACAAACAAATTAAAGGAAATAAATAATAATATAGTAGGTTGGTTATCTCCAGATAGTCTCTTCTAACACTAAGAGATTCTTCTAAGAGATCATTTGAACATCTGAGATACTAAGGAATGAATATATTTAAAAATGTGTTTAATTTGCTGTGAGTTCTGTCATGAAGCCTCACGATCTTCACTCGTCTGCAGACTCCTGTCTGGAAAACCCCTGTTTAAATGGAGGCACTTGTGTCGACGGGGATTCAGCGAGGTGCCTCTGTCTGCCTGGTTATGGAGGAGATTTGTGCCAGACAGGTTCAGTGTCAACTGTTTGATAAACCTGCAGCACAGACACACAATCTGTCAAAGACAAGTAAGACCTTTCAACTAATTCATAAAACTATATTTTGCTCCCCTCTCTTCTCCCCTGTGTCTCAGACCTGGAGGAGTGTGAGCCAGGCTGGGAGAAGTTTCAGGGCTTCTGTTATCGTCACTTTACCAAGAGGCAGAGTTGGGAGGCGGCTGAGCAGCACTGTCGGATGTGTGGTGGACATCTGATTTCTGTGGTGACCCCTGAGGAGCAGGACTACATCAACGGTAAATCACCACACAGGTTTCACCTGATTTTGTGAGTTAGATGGATTTGGAGTTCATCTTAACAAGTTAGAAAGAAAATGACCAAATGACCATTTACAGTGGAGAACTGGTGCTGTGAGAAAATGCCTTTCTTTGGTTCAGTCAATGACATTACCCACTCACCATCCTCTTTAGGTTGGCTGAATCTCTCAGGCTTGTGCCATGTTTCTTGCAGCTCATCAAACTAGTGATCTTCCACCCCAACATTCCTCTGACTGAGCCTTAAGCCTGAGACTTAAGTTCAGAAGCGATGAGTTTGTTTTAACTTTGAGGCCCCTCAAAATTTTCAGGACAAGACTCAACGTTTCATGTCTTTTATCTTATTCATTCATCTTTTTTTTATTTGATTTGATTTTTTTTTTTACAAAATGCTGTGGTTTTGAAGTTGAAGTTGGTATTTTGTCTGGAAACAGGGTGATGAGATTCTTATCTGACATTCCTCTGGCAGTGTTCCTGTGCAGGCAGTTGCTGTGGATCGTACAGACTGATACTCAAACTGTTGTGTAAGCGAGAGTAAAGGCAACGTCTTTACAAAATCAGTTAACTTAGTAAGAATGTCAGATGCAGGGTTGAATAACTCGGGTCTTTATCAGCTCACTCCAATATGAGTGGATATTTCTAAACGAAAAGACATATATTTGGCATCAAGAGGATTAAACTGTCAATGAAACCCTGAATGTTTAGTGTAGCATATTTTACACAGTGAATTATATAATGTGGTCTTGGAAAGGACTCTGCTCTCATCATTCACAGTTTGGATTCAGTATTAAGTCTGACTTTTGATTTGATCTGAAATATCTGATCTTTGTTTTGACCTGGAACTGGGCCTATTTAATCCGGGTCTTTAAAACTGGTCCTCACTCATGTACAGCTTTATGTACCACATGTACTGCATATAGATGTGACACAGCGACTCCTGTCTTATTTTCTCTTCCCTCATGTCTTCCAATGTTTATTTTAGACAAATACAGAGAATATCAGTGGATTGGACTAAATGACAGAACCATTGAGGGAGACTTCCGCTGGTCAGACGGGAACCCTGTGGTGAGTTTCACTGAGACTCACAATTCAGCCAAGGTGTCAGCTGTGATAAAGAATTGGTAGTAAAGAGTTTTTGAATATTTTTGCTGTGCTTTTTCCTTCATGTGACTCTGTTGTAATCTTTCCTCCTCTCTGCGTCAGCTCTATGAGAACTGGTACAGAGGCCAGCCTGACAGCTACTTCCTGTCCGGGGAGGACTGCGCGGTCATGGTGTGGCACGACGGCGGCCACTGGAGTGACGTACCATGCAACTACCACCTGTCCTACACCTGCAAGAAGGGTGTCTGTGAGTCCTCCTAATCGAAGCACACCTTTTCTGGTGCAGGTCTTGTATTTAAATGACCTCAGCAGGTGAGGATCTCAGCAGCAAAGACGTCTCTTTATTTTTCTTCTATGTAACAGCCTCCTGTGGCGAGCCCCCCCAGGTTCCCTATGCTAAAGTTTTTGGGAAGAAGCGTTTGCGTTACGAGACGAACACCAAGGTGCGGTACTACTGTGAAGAGGGTTTTGTTCAGAAACTGAATCCTGTAATCAAGTGCCTGCCCGGCGGCCAGTGGGAGCAGCCTCTGATTACATGCATGCCAAGTAAGTGCTTCTACTGACCTCTGAGCCCTGGAGGATTCTGATGGGAGAACTAATCCCCCGTATTAAACATGGATATTACATCTCAGTTAAATCACAAAGCCAGAAATAGCACATAAGGAGGAGGCTGCATGGTGGAGGCAGCCGCAGCAGCAAACAGCACTGGTGAGTATCAGCAGAGTGATAGTGGGAAGTGTTGGCTGCGCTGCACACCTGTCTGAATATGATTGGATGGTACGAGTCACCTGACAGCAAAGCAGCTTGTAAAGCATGAATAAAACAGCCAGCTGATGCCATTCATCTAACTGTAGCCCAGCTTCAGTGCCTAAACCTAACATTATGATCCATGATCCATGTATTATTAGACAAACAATCACGTTATCTATGGAGTGAGCTGATGGTTTCTCAGAGGCTGAAGTGGGAATAATAATAAAAAGTGTGAATATTTATTATATGCCAAAAACCCTTTAACTTCTGTGGGAGGAAGCCAGAGAGAACCCACGCAGGCAAACTCCACACAGAAGAGCTCAGACCGGGGTTTGTACCTGGAACCCTCTTGCTGTGAGGCGACAGGCTAACCACTGGACCACCCTGCCACCCCTAGAGTGATACATTTAACAGTGCAGAAGTAAACAAATTATTAAATCTTTTTTTTTTCCCCCTCCTTTAGCCCGTTCAGTGGAAGTGGACTCAGTTACCTCACTTCCTCACCAGCATGAAGAGGTCATGGAGGTCATGGAGGTCATGGAGGTCATGGGCGCAGCCACAGAGAAAGCAACGCCGCTGTTCTGGGACATTAAGTGGAATGTGTAAAGCCATCCTGACTTTATTATTATTATTTTTTAGATACCATTCGTCTCCTTGCTCCCACCTGTCTTGAGTCTTAAAAGAGTTTCCAGCCCAGTTTTTGTATTAAGTTAAAATGTCCAAAACTAATGTTTCATGTTAAAGAAATATTAAGGCCACAATCAAACAGTTCCTACAATCATGGAAAATCTGGAAAAATGTGCAATCCAGATATCTATTTTCCAGTAGTGGAAAAAGTGAAGCATTTCTAAAGAGTTCTGTAAGATTTAGATGGATTTGTTGATTTGGCCAGCTAGAAAAACAAACAAACAAACCAAAAAAAAAAATTGCTGGCTGATGTAGATATCCCTGGAAAAAATGGCATCCAAAATAACTTTCTTATGAAACTGTCATATGAGCTGATAAGAGAGAGGATCCTGCAAAATGTTCAAAACACTAAACAATGGATTTTTATCACCAGACGATCTGATGTGGCATCCATCTTTATTTTTGGATCAAAAGGATTTCTGTTTGTTAAAGAAACATTGAAATTTTTTAGCTTTGTGCAGTTCACAAGACATATTCTTATACTGACTTCTGACTTCATTCAGGGACAAACCTTTAAATGGAAAAAAAAAAAGACCTGGGCCCAGTTAAGGAAATGCACATTAATCCCAAGTTATCATCTCGACCCATTTATCAACGTCAAAATACAAATACGCTGATATAGCTCTGAGACATCTGGTCGTACCTAAAGTACGAGTTTATTAGTCTAAATTACCCTAAATAAACCAAATTAAATGTAGGCTATCATGTAAACTAAGTAGGTTACAGGAATGAAATGGGGGGTTAAGGGATCCAGAACTATTTAAAAACCACCTCAAGTTGTTTCCTTCACAGCAGAATTACTTATAATAGTGAACCTACAGTGTTCTTTACTTTCTTAATCAACAGCCTTTTCATAACTAAACGTAGCTATTATAAAATGAAGATCGTAGAAATTAAAATCAGCCTGTTCAATGACGATGTTGACTTCATGAATTTGACTGCTGCTGCCATAAACGCTGTATTTTAACATGTTCTTAACAGACCGCTGTTCGTGATGAGTAGAAAAGTCTGACATTCACTGACACCTGTCGTCTTACAATCTTGAAAACAGCTTGTTTTTACTTTTCAGTGAGTGTTGAGAACTGTGTAAGAACAGCGGCCAACAGTCAGCCTTCATTTCCCATTGTCTGCACTCTCAAAAAAGATGTGTGCTTTTGTTGTGTGTCAAGCTTCACACACTTTTCCAGCACATCTCCGTTTTTCAGGAAACTTGATTGAGAGACACTTTAATTATTCACCTGTGTGGAGGAGAGTTCCCGCCCGTCATCACACCTGAAATTACTGTGGACGATTAGAGCGAAGAGAAAACTGAAACTGAGAAAAACCTTCTCCTGAAGAGAAAACCGCGTTCTTATTTTTTCAGTTACATCATACCAACAGGAAAGTAGATGATTAAAAGCTGAAGCACCTGGTTCTCTCTGTGCACACGTGCCATCTTTTTTAAGAATGCAGTTCTGCTTGTCCTCTGGTGCTTTTTATTCAGGTGTCTGAATGTGGTTTGCTGATATGAACTGAACTGTATCTGTATTTGGCCAGAAGTCTATTAGCATACAGTGTCCTGATCAGTAGATCATGTAGATCAGTCTACACTGGCCTCAGAGTGACAGCTCTGCTTCTGGGATCAAGGAGGAAACACAAATATTTTGATGATGCAACTAATGCAACAAAGCTCATCTGCTGTTTTCTAGTTTTAAAAGCAGTGCCGACAGTAACAAAGCAGGAAATGTTAATCACTGATAAAACGAACACATACTATATAAATGTACAAGTAGAAATAATTTAGTAAAAATGAATCCAATGAAGAAGAGAATTAATAAAATGAAATTTTGTAATGTAGTCTGAATTTTTGCTCTTGTTACATGTTTATTGATTTAACTGTATAAAAATTAACACATTAAAAGTAGCATGATCACATGACTCTTAAAGAAGAGTGCAGTGTCTTACCAGATAACTTTGGCAGTTTAGGAAAATTGAAATGTAGTCAGAGTAGTTATGGAGTTTGGATCGTGTTTTCTCAAACTGCAGAGCCCCCGGATGAGGCTGGGTTTGGATTTTTACAGCCCCTGATTCAAGTTGACAGGAGTCATTTCTGATGCTAACACAAGGAGTCGCCAAAGCCGTAAAGTTTCGAACCTGACGCAGGGCTTTAGCAGATTCTCTGTCCACAGGTTCTTTAGGAGACTTCCACATGTTTTTGACTGCACCCTTGTGTGGAATGAAACACATGGCAATACAGAGGTATATTCTGTGTGTGTTCATCAAGTGACAGAGAGCCACAGTACGTTCCTCTCATGAATTAGCATAGCTTTGGGTCACAGAGGTAAAATCACTTTTTCTTAGAGGCAGTTAACTGGTGATGTTTGAAAAGCTCACAGGGCATTTAAAAAAGACTCTTCAACCATCGGGATGGACAGATATTCAGTCGGCTAAATGATAAAACAGCTTCCTGTTCTGAATCAAAACAAAGATGGCAGCCAGCTGGTTGGGCTGAAACTGGTGTGTAACGTAAAATCCCACACACTGTTCTGATCTGGAGCCACATCGAAAAAGCTGTTTTCTCCCCTTTGTGCTTCCTGATTACTCCAACGTGGCAAACTTCACACAAGGCACAAATATTTCATTGCCAAATCAATACCCTGATATGTGGACATGTCTTTATTGAGTAAATTCAATTACATGGAATTATTTTACAGATGAACCAGCTGATCCTTAAAGTACGTTTTAGCTGCTTTGGATGAGCTCACAGGAAGCAGTTTAGTCTCGTTTAGACAAAGTATTACAGGTTTAGTGTGAGATGATTGTGTGTGTGGTTCTTTTCACCTTTTACTTCCATTTTACCCATTTTTCTATAAGTCACAGAAGCTGGCATTATCCAAAATAAACTACAGTAAACATCCAAACAACAGGCATTTCTTAAATGATTATTATGTCGAGAGAGAATCAGTGGTGGAGTGAAAAATGGATGTTTACCAGCCACAACCAAAATCTCCTGGCAGGATTGGCTGGTAGCTGCTGGACACATTTTAAAACCGGAATTACTCTTAATGTATCAGTTTAACATGGGTTTGTATTGTCTTTATGTCCAATGGAAGAAATAAGCCTTATGAAAAAAGGCTTCTGAACCCATGGTCATCTGACCCAGTCATTCAGTCTCATGTCTCAATGAGAAATTTGGGTTAAAACTAAATCAAACAGAGTTTAGAGACGGTGTACAAGGTCCTGTCTACACGCTAAATTAGTTCCTGGCTTTAAGAGTTTAAGAATCTGCCAAATTATTTGGAAATGGGGCCTTTTAAAAATAACATGGCCCTGTCCCTCACTCTTAGAATGACCAAGTTATGTTCAATTCAATTCAATTCAATTTTATTTATATAGCGCCTTCCACAATCAAATTGTCTCAAAGCGCTAGTTATGTGACTATTTCAATTTTGAAAATATAAGAATTGAAATATAACCATATAATTATGTTGTCAGTAATTGTCTGTTGCTTCAGATGTGAGGTTTCGTAATTCTTCCCACTTGTGAATCACCCTGTAAATAATTCTGTGCAGTAAATTCAGTGCTCTCGTTTATGCAGCTCTGAGATGCTCTGAGACACTTTAGGTTTTATTTGAGGCTACCTATAGCAATAGGCCCCGTAAAGATGTGTCTTCTTGTCAGGGAATCCAAACGAGCGCACCCCTGCCTCGGGGATGCCTCCACAGCGTTCTCTGGGGTTGCTGATGGGGAACCTTACGCTGCCGTCTTTCAGCCATCCGCCGTCACACTGGTCATAGTTTTGGAAATGCCAGGCGGCATAAAGCTGGCCGACCAACGCCAGCTCGGCTCCCTGACGTTTACATGCATGTCCTGCCTGCTCAAGGGAGAAAGACCCTGATATGTAGAAGACGGAACCTGTGAGAGGAGGAAAGATTGATAAGAACACATCCAGGCAACTTCAGTTCAGCGGTTTGGTATCATTTCAATACTGTCAAATATTCTAACCAGTTTAAGTTCTTTGTTTTGCAACTTTCCAACTCACTTGTCACATTTCCCTGACTGCAGCAGGAACAGAGATAGCCAAATGTTTTCCCACTGATAAAGTTGTGTTCATCACCAACAGACTTTTTTGTCCCCTGTCCACCTACTATCAGTTTGTGACACATTTGCTACCAAAGGTCAGGCTGTAGCGACGCAGAGCTGACATTCAGAATTGTTTCTGAAACACTGATTGTGAAATAAAGTAACAACACCCTTCTCTTCACACAAGTCTGAACTGTGAATCTCTACTGGCATTAACAGGAAAACCCACACTGTGTGATGACTTTCCAGGAATCTGAGAACATCTGAGAAATTTTGAGTTCTGCTTCAAAGCAGTCTGATGTTGGTACTAAGGGCGATGCAACAGTTTGTGAATCTGCTCAGTGAACCCCAACCTAGAGTTTCAGTCAAGTGATTCGATGCACAGATGAGATTCAGACATTGTTTGTGAATAAGAAAAACTTTCTAAAATCAGAGGAATAATCTAAAACTGTCTGATGTTAAACAGTTAATTTTTCTTACTGTCAATACGTCTCATACAAAGACCCAAGCAGACAACACGTTGTCTCTCAGTATTTTCTGCCTTGAACAGTTTATGTATAGGCAGCACGTGTCGGTTGTAAAAGTGGCCCTCAGCCCTTCTTGGCAGTGAATATGTTAACTGGTAAAACACATTCATGATGGCTGCTTTCCATTTAGGCAGCTCGAGCATCGAAGCATCACTTGCAGGTGCTTAGTCTGCTGTCTGATGGATGGGCTGAGAAAATGTGTGACTTTAACATGGGAGACTCCAGTTTTCTGTCACAAATCCAATCAGAAACTGACAAGAATCAGGCCCCACATGGTCCAAACCAAGCAATTCAAAGCTTACCGGACGTCTGAGAGGTGAAGCAGAAAGCGTCGAACCGATCGCGACTCTTATCCTTTGCTCCATAACTGCGAATCCCAGGGAGCAGCTCTCCTCCACAGACGGGTCGAGGGTGGATAATGGGGTACTGAACGGTTCCATCGTGGAGCCAACCTGCGTTACACCAGTCCAGACCCTCTGTCCAGGCTGCAGGAGGAGACACGCTGATTTAGGAGGGCTGGTATAGCTGGAGACAGCATTGTATTGGTTGCTAATAAACACTTTGCACAGTATGTGGTACCTCTGTAGAGCTGGATGTATGTGGCTAATGTACCGTCTTGCTCGGCACAAGCCTCCTTGGCTTCATGGAAGGTGAATCTGTAGCGTCCGTTTTCACTCTGATATGGGAACACCACACCTGGAAACAGAGGCCATCTTTTCAGTGTTTATGTTGTACACGTTTACGGTGTCCTTCCTGTCTTTCATTAAAAGACAATGATTCCCAAACACAAACCCGCAGCCATGATAAAATCCTTGCCCCTATGTAGGTGTGGGAACATTTCAAACACATATTTTACAGCAGTGAAAGCTGATACTTTGATTAGACACTGGTCTTCTTATTGCTTCAGTTACCTTCAATCGTCAGCGTTATGACAACACTCTCATCCTCGATCCCATTGACAAGCTCACAGCGATACCTGCCACCATCTTCCAGCTCCAGACGGCTGAGCTGCAAGGAGGCGTCCAGTATGTGAACCTTTCGAAGAGAGGCCCGTGGTCCAAGATGGCCGTACGGCTTGAAGGCATGTGCATTCGATATCATAATAATATTCTCTGGCCCTACGTGCTCGGGCTCCAGCTTTGTCCATTTCACTTTGTAATGACTGGGTTTGATTCTCAGAATACACGGCAAGGTGACATTATCTCCCCTTCGGCCAGTGACTTCAGCGAACACAGGCGGGTCAATGAGATACTTCAGCTTCTTGGGCGCTGGGGACAAACAGCAACCAGCAGGTGTCAGTGTTTATGCCATCACATTTCACTGAAGAAAGGTAAAGCAGAGACATCATGAAAATGACTGTTGAACTCAGACATGTATATGAAACCCAATTTTTGACACTTCAGACAGTCATTGATGCACCCATCAGTGTCTTCTTTGGATGATTGATCCTCTCAACACAAAGTTTATTTGGCTTTTCTGCAAACAAAACCACTTGCTCTTCCTCGGCTGTATTTCTGAGAAGTTTCTCAAGGTGTGACTCTAGTGCAGGTCATGTGACTCAGAGGCACACCTGGCATGTGCTCTGGCTTTGCCCCATTAGGATGAAAACACCAACAGGTGTGGCCAGCACCGAAACATTTAACTCCTCGAATAAAAACAAACACATTTGTACAATCCAGTTTGCAGGTTCACAATCATTTTCATCTAAAAACTAATCAGAACTCAAATTCAGTGAATCATCAACAGCAGACAAGACAGATTACCAAAACCTCATTCATCACGACACCACGAGGACTCTACCTGCTCCGCTGGATGTATATAAAGCTGAAGACCAGGTGAAGCAGCTTGATGTTAATAGGAGAATCACAGCGCAGTTCATTATGAAGGTGGTTACTCCTCCAGCTCCTACAACTCATAAGAAAACACAAAAACATTGTTCTCACTAAGATTCAGTCTCTGGTGCACAAAACCAGTAACACTTTGTTCTCACATCCAACCTGATATTTTCCCATTGGCATCATCCCAACGACAGGTAAGCATGTTATCATCTCCTAACATACTCCGCACTTTGTCTTAGCACAGGAGAAAAACAATAGTTCAAACCTGTGAAGCTGAGAAGAAGCAGTTGTACATCCACCCCCCTGCGTTGTCCCACATGATGACAATGTTTGTTAAGTGTCCAATCAGAAAATTCCTGGATCGTTCATAACTTTGGAAAGTGGAGGCTGATGTTTGTCCCTGTTTGGTCCTTGGTCCAAGCCCTGAATGTTCTGCTGTCATATGAAGTTGATCTCTCTCTTTCTCACACCCTCTCTCTCCTCACTCTGGTTATATGGTGCAGTCAGTGATAAACAGTGTGTAAACAGGACTGTTGTCCAGATGTTAATGAGCCTGAAATGCTCTCTTTCATTCTGTTTTACTCGCATTTGTTCCCTTTGTTGTTATCAAAGAAAAAGAAAAATGAAAAAATAACTGAAACAATTTTCACACATTTGTGTTTCCACACTTTAAACATTAAAACAGTTTGCAAATGTTTCTGATTGACTGACTTTCAGCACTTCAGTTTAAAACAAATCAGATTGTTTTCTAAGGTCAAGCAGAGGTTGTTCATTTTCATTTTTTACCAAAATGAAATTGTGTGGTGAAATAATTCTCTGTTTGTGGCACTGATATGTTTGACCAAATTAGCCTTCTGGCTCCTGTACTGGCTTCTCCTGTCACACAGCATATTGTAGCATACAGCCTACACAGTGATCAGCCATCACTGAACCCGGACTACAAGCCCGCCTGTGTATTCTACCCTTTCTCAGAAGGCTGGTGCCAAAGAGAACTATAGTGTGCATTCAGCCATCTTTGTTTTTGCCCACACGGTTCTGGGGGCAGTGGGAGAGGAAGCTGTGTCGGCTCTAGTTTCCTCTGCTGCCGTGGCCCCAGGGCACAAGGGCTGCATTGTGAGAGTCACGGTCTCCACGCAGTGACAGCAGGCGGCGGTCACACAAACACGGTCCAATGTGGAAAAAAGATGAAATAATGGGATTCTTCTGTTTTTGCTTGTGTTGCCTCTCCATTGTGCTCCATCATCAATGGGACTCTTTCTTGCCCTCCAATTAGTATTCATCCAAACACCTCTAGGTGACAACAACCAACTGTCTCTGATTCTATCTATCTATCTATCTATCTATCTATCTATCTATCTATCTATCTATCTATCTATCTATCTATCTATCTA
>JBBMJY010000025.1:1422306-1467306 GCA_037833715.1 Toxotes lorentzi
TCTATCTATCTATCTATCTATCTATCTATCTATCTATCTATCTATCTATCTATCTATCTATCTATCTATCTATTCTATCTAATTAATTCATAGTATGAAAACACATCGGAGCTCCGCACGTTATCCTGACCACAGTCTTTACAAGTGAGATCAGGGGTCAAACATGAGGTCATGTCACATTTTGGTGCCATCACCTTTTCTGAAAGGAAGACTGTTTTAATTTGACGACATCTCTCTGTGCTCTACTGTTTTATTTTTCTAAAGGAAAAATATACAATATAAGAAGTTGGAGTTATTCAAAATGTTTATTCAGTTGTTTTGTCACTAACAAATGTCAGAGATTAGAAACGATGATGCTTCCCTGTTTAACTGACTTCTTCTCCCTCCTGCTCTCTGCAGCTGCTGCAGTCTGACAGCAACTTATTCCAGCCTGCAGGTAAACACTTCATTTCCAGGTGATATATGTTCTTCTTTATTTTTGGTGATTGTGTCAAACTTTCTGACTAAGAAAAGAGGCTATAGTATGTCAACCCCCCCCCCACACGTTTATTTTCAACAGATTTATGCTGCCATAACCCAAACCCCCCTCCCATCCATGTACCACAGATGAACAGGGCTGATATGAGAGCAGGTTGGGCCTGCCTGCAGCCCTGATGCTGTCTCAGTTTGCGTGGTGCATCTGTGCGTGACTCTGCTGACAAAAGGAGTGACAAGTGGCGGGGTCATGACTGTGGCCTCAAGGGTAAAAGTATGTAGTTTCTGACATTTCTCCGTCTCCGTCCCCCATTCCCCCTGTAGAAACACGCCAACCACTGGAACATTGACATTCTTGCAGATGCCCCTCTGTTGGAGCCCACGCCGAGAGTGATAGTTTTTGATCATAGTGACAGATTTGTCCTCGTCACAGTTTAGGAAAGTAAATGTTCCTGACAGCTCAGAGAGGCTCCCCTTTCCGACCCAGGGTCCCCCTGCTGTCCACGCAGGTATATGCGGGTACCGTTGCTTTGTTTTCATACCTCACACGTTTAGTTCCAGAGTCTAAATGGAGCTGGATTTGACCTTTGACCCTTCATTTGCAGCAAACCATGGATTTCTCTAAATGAGCTTTAAATGTCTGCCTTGCATTTCTTTCCTCAGCTTCATTTTACTGCATCGGTGTAGCAGATAGAACATTATGTTGTGTGATTCCAGTGCAAACTGTCAGGCAGAATATGGTGTAGTTTTTGTGTGTGTGCGTTTGTAGAAGAACAAAAGCATCATTTCAGGAGAAGTCGTTCGTTACCTCTCTTTATTTCATCATTTCATACAATAAAAACATCAGGTTTAATAGTGGGCCTAGACCTAAAAAACAAAAAGAAGACTTTCAGTGTTCAGTATCTCTGCGCTCAGTTACTGTTCAAACATACATTGATAAAATACAAAGGAAAGTATGTTTGAAACACATCTACACACATTCCTGAGTGAAGCTGTGTTCTCACGGCGTTGACGGGTGAGGATGGGTTCATATTTTTACGTTGTGCTGATAGTTGTTTGTCATGTGACAAAAACTGATTTGTCACATGACAAACCTCAGACAACTATCAGCAGCATCGGTCCAAATCAAGTGTTTAATTTTTCTTTTTATACAGTGACGTTTTGTGCCATTATGATCATCGGACATGTGACTGTCTCCATCATTTACACATTCTGTGATTTTAATCAGTGTGACACGCCGTTCGACTTTCTCTGTGGATTTTTTTTTTTTTAAATGCCACAGTTTCACGTGTGCTGATTATTGTGTGTGATGTGACTGTTCAGTCCAGTCAGCCAATCAGACTCTTCACTGATTGGCTGCTCAGATACTCTGCTCTGCCAGGTGAAATATGCCATTGATCCCCTAAGTTTGAAAGGATTTTTCAAACTGCTCACACAGTTTTGATGAAACATATTACATATTCATGTAAAAATATATTTAAGTCTAAACGCAAACAGGAGAGTGAACGTGGAATGTTTTATTGATGAGCCCAAGGCTCTTCAATCAATCACTCATCAGCTGAGTCTGAGTAACACGTGGACGCCCCATGTGAGAGTCACAGGTAGATATAGATTAGAGAGTCACAGGTAGATATAGATCTGAGAGCAGAAACGGGGCAGAGATAAGTAAACGCTCCTGTACCTGCCTTCCTCTGTTTAGCCTGGAGCTCCTTCTCTCCCCCAAACACTGACTTGACATTTTTTTTTGGCCAGGCAGTGTATAATGTATAATGACCCCAATGAATGGAATGACTCTATAAGATGTTTTTACACACAGTACTGTGAACTGAGTGTGTGGGCCCCTAAAAAGAACCCACAGTACAGTACAGCTATGTGAAGTGTGAAGCACCTGTACAGCTTCCTAACATATGTTATCTCAGTGTTACATAACAGGCAGGTTTCGTCTTGTTTATCTTGTTTCATCTGGTGCCAGGCGTCCTGTAGCCTCTGTGGTGTCACTACTGATAACCTCCCGCCTCTGATTGAGTGATTGTGTTATCAGTGGGGCCCAGGAGACAGCCTGCTGCACTGATGGAGTGACAAGAAGCTCCACTTCCACAATTAAAAAAAAAAAAAAAAAAAAAAAACCTGTGGCACACACTTCAAGTCAGTGTGTGCCAAGTCAGGTGATGAATGCAACGTGTTCCACAGCTGGCTTTTCAGCGCGGTCTGATACATCATGTGAGGTTTGTTGATCCACCAGCAAAATGTGCTCAAAGTATGTAAAGCAAAAGTATTAATGCAGCTGTATGTGTGTATATACATCAGTATTATTACTGATGCAGTGACTTTTTAACAGCATTTTAATGTTTTTGCTGGTGTGGAGTTAGATCTCACTGCCTTCTACACTGTTTAGTTTCATCTGTAACAACGCCTGATGTTTTATACAGTCATCTTATTCTTAGCGGTGGCAGTAGCACGGCTCCAGGGATGGTATAAATGAGCTGTTTAATCCAGTGGAAAATAAACTGTGAATGCTGTCAGGCCATGGACAGTCTAATCTACTGTGAATGTGCTTGATTGCAGTGTTGTTGTGATTTTAGACTGAGATGTATTTCATCTCTGATTTAACTTTGCCTGTTGTGTGCAACACTGTGTTATCGCTGTAGAGGAATATGCCTCAGTGTTTAAAAAAAATATATATATATATATTTAATGTGTCCTGTTGATTTTTGTGCACAGATAAACAGCTGGAATCACTGATTTGCAGGATTAGATGGTTCAGTCGACTGATTTGTCCATGATTCAAACACGTCCTGCCTCAGCGTCACTTCTGCTTAAAGCAAACATTAAATCTAAAGCATTAACACCTGGTATAGGAACACATGATTTTAGGACTTCTTAGGTATTATCTATAATCTGACATGAATGTCATAATGACAGGGACTCTCTGCATTTTACTAGCACGAGACTCGCACAAGACTGTAGCTGAGAAAGGTCTGTAATGACAGTGATTCTTGGCATCTGTCTGGCATTAAATGGAAGAAAAAAACAAACTGAAATCCTTGTAATCGCACCAATCCATCAGAAACATATCCAGCAAGAGTCTAAGACCATCATTTCAAATGAAGATCCAGGACTAAACAAAATAAAAGGATAAAAAATGAGTAAGCAGTTATTAAAAAAAAAAAAAAAAAAGATATTTAAAGGATAATTCTATTTTATTACAACTTGCTTAAGTAATTGTGAACAAGCAAACATGAGCAGCGACAGCAACATGTGCTCGGGTGCCTATGTGAGGTTATTACATGCAGATGCTCAGGTAAACAACAGTGAAAATGGAAAATGTGATTTGTGAACAAGTTGGGAGAAAATAAAAGGATAAACATCCATAAATCCACTGAGAAATCATGTGAAAAGTTGTGCTTTATGATGTGCGATCTGGATCTGGATCTCTTTAATTAATTTAATTTGATTTATTCATTTATAAAGTTCTGATGAAATATATATGAATGAACAGTTTGCTGAGTCACACGTTTAAATTCGGAGACAAACTTTCTTTATCAGATTGTTCCGTTTTACTAAGAAATTCTTTCTCACTCTTTTTGTTTGTTTTTTAACTCCCATCCACATCGTTTCTAACATGATTTCAAGCCCTCGACTCTGTTTTCTAACCAGACTTTCTTGTTTCATTGATTTCAAAGGACACATCAATCACCAGAAAACTACACAACTAACTGAGGTCAGAGGTCACTGTCCATCAGCTTTCCTGCAAGACTGCACAGGTATGTTACCTAAGGTGTCCCTGTCTCACTGGTTGGTTGAATGTACACTTGTGGACTTTTACCTGAGAGTTTCAAGTGGTTCAGTGTGAGAACCTGCGTTTGACTCGAAGGCTTGTTGATTGAAGTGAAACCTGTAACTCTAACTGCTGAGATGAAGTGATGAGGAACGAGAGCGGCTCAGGAGAACAAACAGGATGAGACTTGTCTCCACTGAAGGCTGAAGTTTTAAGTTCTGTTAAAGTTATTTGTCAAAAGATTTCCTTAAAAAACAAGACCACACCTGCATGAATCAACTGTTCATGGTCTCAGCTGAGTCCACAGTTATAGAATCTGTGATGAATTAAAAATATCAATATTACTTCAAAGACAATGATGTGTTAAAAGTTATAATAAAGAAAACTTGCCATGACCAATAATACATTAACTTTTATTACATCATTGGTCAACAATATGGCATCATAAATGTTTAGCAATGCATAAAATATACAAATAAAAATACGAAAATAGAGTATTAATGACTAAAAATGCTTAAGAAAAAAGAGTAAGTGAGGCCCTGCTGCTGGCCATCAGGTTTAAGGAACCAACCATAACCCATAATATCCAGCTCTAAATACGAACACTGTAATGTTGACTGATTTATATATTTATATACACTTACATAACTATGTATGTGTATTTATATCTATAAAATACATTGATGGGTGGCTTTTCAGTGATGATGAGAAACAGCTAGTTTTATAGTAGTTTTATTTAGTAGAGGCAGATGTAGTGCAGGTCAGGTGACTCGGGAGCAGGACAGACCGGATGCTGGGCAGACAGACGGGCCTTTTCTATCACTGCAGAGTTCATGACTTCTCTTTGACGCCTGTGATCTCAAGTGGTAATAGCTGAAATTCTCCAAAATCATAACAGCGTTCCTGCCATGTTATTTACCTTTCTGAAGAAAAGTCTCCACTGATGGAAGACACCGATACAGGTGTGAGTGACATCTCTTATCGAGCTTTACAGTAGGAGGAGGAGGAGGAGGAGGCGGAGGTACACAGTAGTATCTCTTACCTACACCACCTTCAATCTGTACTACAGTCAGTGAGGCTGTAATGTGTTATCACAGTCTTCCCCTGTTGCCTGTGCACTCTCCTCAAAGGCACCACCATGCCCGCATCCTCTGTCCTTTGTGACTGTGAAAGGCACAGTAAATGGTCTATGCTGTTGTGGTTTCCTCAGAGACCTGAGTAAACAATTCAGTTAGGGCAGCAAATAATGCGTAAAGGATACGGCTGCCATTATTTCTTCTTTCTGTTATAATCAACAAAACAAAAACACTGATGCCAACAATGAATTCATGTTACTCACGGACTGTACATGCTAATGGGCCTTCTCTGATTGGTTAGTGAATTTGTTGAGCCTTTGACAGCTCCTCTCCACATTCAGATATGTTTTGGAGCATTTTTCATCTGAAAACATTAGAATACAGTTACATACAAAGGCTCCTGAACCATTAATCTCTACTGCTCTTTACTGACCTTGTCCCATCAGTGAGTCAAATGGAGCTCATGAGGTCATGTTTGGTGCAGAACGCCAAACACCAGGTAGACCTGTACAAGCACAGGACTACAGGACAGAGAGTTAATTACCTGGAATAAAGGCTAATAAGAGTGAGAGCGGGTCTGAGGAGAGAAAGAGAGAAGAGAAGAGGTGGCAGAGAATCATGGGAAGTCCCCCAGCAGCCTAAGCCTATAGCAGCATACTATGGGCTTTTTTTTTTTTGCATCATCTGAATTTTGTCAAAAATGGCGTCCCAACAAAACAAATACAGAAAAAGCTGTTAATGTATTTTCACACAAACTTCCCACTCTAGTTATATGGTATTAGAAGCTGTCAGGTTTAGCTGCTCAGCTGCTGATGCCTCAGGTCTTTATCAAGGTTTTTAACAGAACATTCTGGATTAATCCTTATTTCTGGCTGATAAGGTGAAGTCAAACACCTCTGACCACCTTAAAGAGTACAGTAGAACAGGGGTGGAGCTAAAAGTGACCCTGCCTTATTTGTGGAGGAGGCAGGTCCTGGAGGTGTGACTCAGCAGAACAAAAAACATGTAAGACAGCTCTTGTGTCTGTCTGTGAGCTTCTTCTCCCACTTCCTCACACCCACACCCACACCAACCTCCTGTCTCTGCACTGAGGACACCCCTGGGTGCGTGTGAGAGAGACAGAGTGCGTCTAATTTTCCATGCTGGACCTTTAATCCCTTTCATCCCCTACTCCAACAGTGAGCCTCATTAAGCCTTGCCTAGTCTCACTGGGAAGAACACATGGCAGACAGAGACTCCACCAACATGCGGCTGAAGCTGCCGATCACCTGCTTCATCCTGGAGATCATCCTCATCATCCTCTTCGGTGTGCTGGTGCAGTACGACAGTGAGACGGATGCAAGGGAGTGGCATAACGAGAGCCACTCTAACTATGAGAATGACTTCTACTACCGCTACCCAAGTGAGTGTCCTGCAGATGTCTGGAGATTCAGTGTCAGAGGTTACTGTGAGGGCCAATTTGCCTTTAGTTTATAAAAGAAATGAACTACAATCCCCGGGTTGTATAACATAAACCGACAAAGGTGTAAAAACAACTCAGAAAGTCAGAAGTTTCTTGAAAGGCTTTGAGTCTGTCAGTATTTAGACTAATTCTGCTGATGATGCAGGCCACCATGTTTCTACACTGTAGTGCAAAAGGTATTAAGACACATCCTGTAACCAACTTTATTAGATCAGTGAAGTGACTTCCACGGAGAATGTCACGTTTCAGGTGTTTCACAGTTGCCTTCTGCATCTCTGAGCGATGCACAGGTGATGATGTGTGTGTGCTGTTTTTAGACTGATCACAGAAGTTGTCCTTAAGTCAACAGCAGGCTGTGTTTGAGAGTCAACAGTGCATTGTTAGAGAGATGTTAGAGGCTTCTAAGATAATACCTCTGAAGGACATATGAAGACATGATGGACTTGATTTAAAGATATGAATGGATACAGTCCAAAAATGATGTGTGAGCAAGTTATACAAATCAAAGCTAAAGTACAAAGTACATTAAATTAGGGAGCGGTAGATTTTTCACACCTGTAGACTGAATTCTAGTCAATCTTGCATCCAAAAACGAAACGAGAGGAAGTGCCAGGTATTGCAGTCATTTTGTCATTTTTGTTGTTTTGGTTTTTGGGGGTGGTCTCAAGCAAAAAAAAAAAAATCATTTTACTGTAACTTTGCAAACAGTGTTTGTTTTTAGTGATGCTCAACAAAACTCACTAAGAAAATCTCACCCTCTTTTACATGCTCCCTTGGTGATTTTTACAGACCTGTAAGTATGCCATGCTTGCATGCTGCCCCATCTCATTTGCATTGCATTAAGAACATTAGGATTTTTAACAGAGTTAGCTCATCGGGGAAATGTGGTATTATGTGTAAAAGGAGGACAAGCTGCTGAGCTGCAGTGTTTCCCTAATTGGATGGGCCCTATTCTTTGTGAGAGAACATTTCATAAAGATGTCTTCCAGTCCGCTGCTGTCCCACAGAAGCTGATCCAGTGATCGTTAATTTCCTGATTTATGTGGATTGATGGTGTAGAAAAGACTTCAGAGACCGGAGGGGAACCACAAGCCACTGATAACAGCCTGTAAAATGCTCATTACTGTTTCCATAAAACAGATTTTCTATCCACTGACACTGCACTCAAAACCTAAAGGTGTTTTTCAGTGTTAATTAATCATAACTAATTTATCGACCAACAATGAATTTATAACTCTATAATGTGAAAGTGTATTTTTTTAAATCTATGTTTGAATTTTAAATGGCAGGTAAAAATGTTTAGGGGATTAAATGATTACTTCAGGGCATCATTTATTCTGAGCTCTGTCTCCTAACCATTATGTTTACTGTATATTCTACTATTTTGCAAGAGCAAATTTTGAAAACACATGATAATCATGAAACAAACATCCCCCATCTTAACCCTAACCTAACTCTAACCACATGAGAGTCCATGATGTGAAAGTGTTTTGATCACCCTGACCACAGGACTTTGTAGGCTGGAAAAAACATTGCACATAATCCATCCAGCATTTTCTGTCCAAAAAAATATTTGGCAAAACCATTTAGTTGTACATAAATGTAATTTCTAGGCAAAGGTTTCTCTTTTCACAGTTGTCTGTTTCTTATATATACTTTTCGGGTTGTACAGACACCTGGATTACACTGGATTACCTCACAGTTCCACCTTAATAAATAAACCTAAAGTAACATGACACAGCCCTGGAGGGTGTGTCTTAAGTCAGGCACTGACAAGTTCACCTGGTGTAGAGTATTTCCAGTTTCCCAGTATTGGATGTTGTGCAGGTGCACAACCTCACAGGAGTTTAAAACACACGGACATGATATGCATGTAATGAGTGGGAGTAAAACAATCTGCTTCTTTATCCTCCCAAATTAAGCAGCTACATAAAGCTGATAGCTTTTCACTCATAATCCTGTGATAAGAGGCAATAGAAATATTTGAATCAAAAATAATTATTAACACTAACTGACACTGAAAATCATGCAACTTAACCAAACTGCAGCAGCAAGTTTCTCAAAGTCCACAGGCAGCAGGAATCAGGAGTAAGGTCCACAGGCTAATGAGTTTACAGAACGACTCTGGTACATGAACAAATGTGGGGAGCCCTAAACCCCCAGGGGGTTTCTCTGGCATTCTTCAGCATATTGGCAGCATTTTGGCAGCATTTTGGCGTTTACAGGCGTTTATCATCAGCAGCAGCGGGGTCGAGTTTGTTCAGTTTGTAAGGGTTTGTAGCTTAAAGCTAAACTTCGCCACACAGAACTCAAGTGAGTTTTCTTAATGTTTTGGGTTGTAATGCTTTCCTGCATATGCTTGACAGATAGTTTGATAACATATAAGAGCTGAGTGGATGGGGGAAGGTGAGAGCTGTTGTTAGTTCTTGGAACTAACTGCACTGTTGTCCCCACCCTCTTCATGTTGTCACTGAACTGTTTACCTTAAAGTAGCATGTAATCTGACGGTGATCTAACCTGCTGGGCTGTGTCACCCTGAAGCTGCTACCGACGACTTCCAGCATCTTTAAATTTGACCATTTTCACTATTTCTTGATTCATCAAAATGTTGTCTACTCAGGCTGAAAATACCTTCACTAAACCCTGACTGTTTAGCTTATTTAACCCCTCCATAATTTTCCAGCAGTTTTATGGGGACCAGTAAGCTGGGCCCAAGTTTAAATGAGAGTTTTAGGGTTCAGGTTAGAGTCAGTTAGAGTCAGGATTCGGTTAGTGTTGAGGTAAGGGTTGGGGTTAGGTACTCAGTGAGGGTGGTTAAGGTTGGAACAGGGGGCTACAGAATGCAGTATGTCAATGACGGGTCCCCACAAATAGAGTAAAACAAGTGTGTGTGTATTGTATTGTGAGTTTAAATGAGAGTTTCAGTATAAAGTGCAGTAGAAGGCCGGATGAGACTTGAAACCTGAAATTCAGGTTCACATCAGAGCTGAAAACGTTCCCTGATTTGTGAGATTTGAGAAAGAGTCTTTTTCACTTTGGTGCTATGCCAATAACCCTGTCACTGTTTCACACAGTTAAAATCCAAATCAATCAATCAGTCTCTGTAAATACAGCAGGGGGTTAACAGGGTTTACAGAAGTCATTTGCTTCTTGGTTTGATATGCATGCGTCTGAAGTGCCCTTCAGCAAATACCTATCCACTCCCAGGGGCGCTGCTGTGTCAAAGTGAGATGTGTAACCTGTGTGCTGTGCCTCAGTGTAACCTGTGGCGTAACCACATACGAAAGCATGTTAAATGTGAATTTCCAAGACCGTCCTGTTACGAAAAATGTTATCAATCATTAGTTCAAACACCTTAACGTATTTGTTTTTGTTCAGTGACAGTGCAGGAACTAATGTTTCTTACACAGCTGCAAAACAGTCTGGCCTACAAATTAAATTACTTCTGTAATGGAGACCTTTATTATTGGATGGTGATGGCCAGTCCATCAGTCCACCACTATGGTCCCGGCTTAAATATCTATGACTGGATGGATTGCTATGAAATTTTGTGCAAATATTCATGATGCACTGAGAATTAATTGTCTGTGGATCGTGGTTGTTGGTGTCTTCTGCGCAGGATGTGACCCTCTGCCGACCCAGCTATCCGCCCCAGCTCTCATCCAAAGAAGTTCTGATACAGCGACGTCACGCTACTTTCACCGTTTCTGACCTCAGAGAGTAACAGACTGTCTGAGGTTAGAAAAATAAGAGCAGAGAGTAAAGGTCCATTAGATTTAATAGCTTGAAACAATCTTTAACCTGACACCTTCACTGTCACGGGAGTTGAAACAGAAGATCACCTTCATGTTTCCGTGCTGTGTATACACAACCTACATTCTCCATCCTTATTGCACGCCTGGAAGAATCTGTACAGTAAACAGACGAGCTCACACTCTGCAGGGCAGCTACAGGGCAGGGCACAGACAGACATCTGACTGATTTTTTATTTTAGTCTGAGGCAGGATCATGTGCATCTTGTAAATCCACAGTTTGTTGGTGGTCATAAAGTCAATGTATTGTCTGTTCTATACGTTCGTGTGAGATAAGAATGTTAATACATGCCTCCCTCCAAATCACCTGAAGGTGAATCACCTTCAGGTGTCACCTGGTGATGAACGACGCTGTCCTGTGGCTTTCTGAGTCGTCACAGATTTGATCCTCGCAGCAGAGAAACCTTCATTTTAAAGCAGCTGTAATTCAAAGCTATGATCAGTTGGCATTCTCTTATTCATTTCACATTTTAGTTTTGTTGTATAAGTATTGAAAAGCTAAACCTGTTTTAGGTGAACTGTCCTTTTACAGAAACCCAACTAAGAAATTATTATTATACATTGAGTGTTAGTGTCATCAACAGAAATCACTATCAGAGCTTCAGCAGAAATCCAACCACAGTATGGCTCTTGCTTTGATTGTATAGTGTCCTCCTGGATGTCACTGCACGTATCTGGGCCAAAATGCCAACGGGGTCGCTGGCAACACCCCCAGCCTGGCCATGCCAAATAACGGTCACCATGGTGACAGCAGCCACGGCACAGTGCATATTGTGTGGGGCAGTTTGGGACAAACAACAAGAGTTAGAAAGCAGAGCTCACAAACTGTGAGAACCCAGAAACTGAAGGGTGGAGGCAAACATCAGCGTACAAGATGTGCGATGGACTGTGAATCATTTCATCGTAGCAAGTCTTTCACACAGCGGACCAGCTAGGACTGGATGACACAGAGCTATGTGATAACTTTTGAAGTAATGAGTTTCTAAACATTAATATCAGTATAAGAAAAAAAGAATCTCACTCTTCAGTTCCTCAGAGTCACACTGTAGGGACCTGAGTCACAGCTGAACCTGAAGTCCCTGTTAATCAAAGCTTATGTAACTGTGCTCATTCACAGAAAAGGCTGCTTTCAATGACTAGAGACACAGTTGTTGGCAGCGATCAGCTGCTTTTGTTGATAGAGGCTTTTCAGGAGCAGATATGAAGTTGATCTAAACGACGGCGTCCTCTCTGAGGGTGCTGCTGAGCTCGTGTTTCCATCTTTGTTTTTCACCAATAAGAACTCATTATGTTTAAAATCAAAACAGAGAAGGGGCAGGTTAATTACATATGTTATATGTTACTGTAGAGTTACATCAATCATGATTATTCACTTAGTTAATCAGTGGATCAGCAGTAAATTTTTTAAGCTCAAATGCTTGATTTTTGTTTTCAGCTTCTCAAATGAGAGGTTATGCTGCTTTTCTTGGTTTTATCACTGAAAATTTAACATCTTTGGCTTTTGGACAGTTGGTCAGTCAACAACAACAACAGTTAAAAAAAAAAAGAAACAGTGATTGGCAGATTAACTGATAATGAAAATAACAGATAATGACATAAAGATAATGACAGTCTTTTGTACATTGTGCAGGTTTCCAGGATGTGCATGTTATGATCTTCATTGGTTTCGGCTTCCTCATGACCTTCCTGCAGCGATACGGCTTCAGCAGCGTGGGCTTCAACTTCCTGATTGCAGCCTTCGCCCTGCAGTGGGCAACGCTCATGCAGGGCTTCTTCCACGGTATGCACGGAGGCAAGATCCACATCGGAGTGGAGAGGTATGTGCAAATCATGCATGTGTGAAAGCACACACACATAGACAGTATGCTGGATGTGCAAAATGTGTGATGTGTGACTTCCCTTTACTCTCAGTGCTCTTAATTACACTTCAGAGCATGCCCCTGAACACATCGTGAGGCATGGTGGAAGTACAGACTCACATAAAATCTTTTTTTTTTTTATTTTACACACATTATCGTTCAGTAATAAATTAAATTTATCAGTGTTGTTCAACATTTTCTGCCTCAACTAAAGAACAGAAAAGCATAAACTCTGTATTGTATTCTAAGTTCTTTGAGTTCTTTTTTCCATGCCTGCTGTAAGTTACTGTGCTAATGCTTTTATCAAACTTTATCTCTTTCAGTATGATCAATGCTGATTTCTGCACTGGCTCTGTGCTCATCTCATTTGGGGCTGTTCTGGGTAAAACCAGCCCCGTCCAGCTGCTCATCATGGCGATGTTCGAGGTCACGCTGTTCGCTGTCAATGAGTACGTCCTGCTAACTACTCTGGGGGTGAGTTACGGAAAACAGATGTGGTTGTAATTACCTGAAGCTGATGTGACATTTTTTTTTATGGTTATTATAAGGAATGCAGTGCAAAACAGAACAGCAGTGACCAATCTGTGCAGAGGGTCGGGAACAAATGGGAATCTTGTGTTTCTCACTTTGGATTGAAGCTTCTGATTCAAAGATTCTTCTTTTCCAGTACTCACAGATGTATTAGCTAAAGTGTGTGCACTTGACAAGCTATGTTCTAACTTTGTTTCAGGCTAAGGATGCCGGAGGCTCCATGACCATCCACACATTTGGAGCCTACTTCGGCCTGATGGTGACCCGAATCCTGTACCGACCCAACCTGGAAAAGAGCAAACACAGGAACAGCTCAGTCTATCACTCTGACTTGTTCGCTATGATTGGTAAATACCTTGCAAAGTTGGACCTTTCTTTCTCAAACAAAAGCACTTTCAGTGCTCAGAGGAGTCAGAGGAGTAATTACACTCAGGCTAAGAATCCTTGCTTGTGCTGCCATCTAGTGGTTACTACATGCTCTGTCAACTTGTGCTCTGTGAATGGACATTAAAAAAATCCAGTAAGTAGGTAATGGTGGTGGCATACCGTATCTTAGAAAGAGACTGAAGGATCACAGATTTGACCACACTGGCTTTTTCAAGGCCTGAAAGACTTTTAAGGAAATCTTAATCCTAAAACGGCAGAGAGTAAAGCATCTTTTTGGACTAATCTTGAGATTGACCCAAAGGAAAGTCTGATGTCCTCATCAGATTGGTCTTGTCTTTTCTCATTCTTCTAGTTTCCTCATCAGACAGAATCTCACTGACTGGCACTTTGCGGTTGCACTTCATTGCTATTTTGCAGCCGTCGTTTGTGAAGTTCCCACTACAGTGTTCCATTTAACAGCGTTTGTAGAGATAAATCAAACAAATGTTGTTCTTATTGTTGTGAATCCACTCAGGTACCCTCTACCTGTGGATGTTCTGGCCCAGCTTCAATTCTGCCATCACGGCTCACGGAGACGACCAGCACCGCACAGCCCTGAACACCTACTACTCCCTGGCAGCCTGCACTCTGTCCACCTACGCCATGTCGGCCATCACAGAACACAACGGAAAGCTGGACATGGTGAGGTTACAGGATTGTCATCACTGAGGTGGATTGTGGTTTTCCAAATCAAATCAAGGACAAAAAGTAGTAAATCAATCTTTAATGGCATCGAAAACATTTAGAATCATCTTATTGTTCACAATCAAAACGAACTCAACAGACGTGAAGGTTAACAGCAGCTAAAATAAATACCCTGGTTCACACAGAAGTAATAAAAAAAGACGAGCCAGAGAACCAGACAGGTTTGTGTAACATCTTGACTTCCTGTCAGCAGGGTGGGTCTCAGCTTATCATGGGTTTGAAACTCATGACAGAGTCTCTCATAAGAGAACAGCTGATGAGTGAGCCACGTGGAGGTGCATTTAAGCTGTGGACATTCCTGCAGTGATGGTAATCAAACCCGAGTCAGTGCAGTGGACATACCATTTAACCTGTTGAAGGTTAGACGAGCTAATCTGTAACGCATTCCACCTGTTTGCCAGTGACCAGGATTTTAGAAACACGGTTTGAGTTCAAGTCCCTGAATGCATCCTGTCCAGAGACCAGCAGAAGTCTCCACTTTTCATGTTTGGATTTTTATACTTTATTTGTACAGTTGTACTTTCTGTACATTTCTCAACATTAAGGTTTAAATTATGTTTCAAATCCTTCTCTGCACAGCCAGGAGTAAAATTCTGGTGTGGAAATACTTTTTACTATTTACCAGTACTCAAATTTGAATATGCTGAGTCTACAAACACTGGAGTCAGCATATACAATATCCTCCATGACTCCGTGAGTCTCAGTTTGTAGAATGAAAACTCCCCCTGCATTTTGCACTTAGAGGTGCAGTGCAGCTCAGTGATATCTCAGGATTAAAGTGTATTTCACTGGTGCAGGATTACAGGTTCCTCTGCATCTGCAAAGTTCTTCAAAGTAGCATTTAAAATCTTTTGTGCTTCTCAGGTCCACATCCAAAATGCTGCCCTGGCCGGCGGAGTCGCAGCGGGAACAGCCGGTGAAATGATGCTGACACCGTTTGGCTCCATGATTGTCGGTTTCCTGGCTGGCATTATCTCTGTTCTGGGCTTCAAGTACCTCACAGTAAGGATAATCCAGCATCTTATGTTTTATGGTGAAGAAACTGTTCACCTGAGAGGCAGAGCTGTGGGGAAAAAAGACAAACCATCTGATTTCATCTCATCAGTAAAAAAACACCTGTCAGTGCTCTCAGCTGTTTCTGCTGTCACGTAGCTGTGAAACGGTCGAATCTAATAACACTGTCATAGTAACAGGCATAGATTCAGAAAATGACAGCAGTGCACCTGGAAAGCCTGTCTCCACTGTGCAGATGTCATCGTACATTTCATTACTGTAATTTTCACTGTAATCAGACCTAATACCAGTCACTGAAGAGAGATCGCATGTAAATATCACAGAGACTGCAGTTAAGTGGGTGTAATGTGGGAGGAGTCATTTTTATTAAGAAGTACTTTGGTATTTTGGACCATTCGTTGTTGCTCACACAGTCCGTCAGTCACACAGTGATCAGCATGGTCTCTTCCTCTTCTCCTCCTTTCAGCCCATCCTGGAGTCAAAGCTCAAGATCCAAGACACCTGTGGGGTTCACAACCTGCACGGCATGCCCGGCATCCTGGGCGCTGTTGTGGGAGCAGTTACTGCTGCTCTGGCAACCCAGGACATTTATGGAGACGGGTAAACTTTTGATTTATGCAGTCGTAACCAGACCAGACGCCAGAGTCATGTTATCCCAGGCTTTTTTCCTGAGTCAGATCTGTGGACTGTCTCGGAAAATCTTTGAAATGAAAAAAATCACTTGGTTGTTCATGGTGTCTGTAAGCACAGCACTCATCCTCTTATCTTAAGAAGTAGAATATTGTTCATACATATTCAGTAAAACTGAATCACTTAAGGTCTCTCTGATTTGTAAATTCCACACTGTCAGAATATGTAAACAGGGATTATGGGATGTTAACCTCTGGTGCGTGTCTGGTGAGAAGGTAAAGTAACTTCAACAAGCCTTAACTCAGCTGAGAGAGCAAAGACATCAACAATGATTTGTCCTGAATTTCCACATTTTTCTCATGATACAGGCAGTTTGAATCTGTGTGTGTGTGTGTGTGTTTTGTCTTTATTTCAGTTAAAAACATTCAGAGCTCACCAAGAATAAACTCTCTCATGTGTCTGTACATTTCTCAGATACAGTTAAAACCCCCCAGCAGTGTTAAACCTCAGCTAACCTGTCGTTTTCCTCTCTGTGTGTTTCAGTATGGAAGACGTGTTCCCTGACGTGGCCAGGGGAGACATTACGGCGTCTTTCCAGGGCGTTCGTCAGGCCATTTCCCTCGCTGTCACCCTGGGCATGGCCCTGCTGGGAGGGCTTATTGTCGGTAGGTCAACTGAACAACACAACAGCAGCGAGCACTGATCTGGATTAAAACCGGAGTCAGTCTGGTTAAAAATGGAAATACAGTACCAACTGTACTACACACTTCACTTTCATACAAATAGAAGCCTGTGATTAAATCAGCACTTGCTGTGAGAACTTATTTTCACTGCACTTTATCACAGATGCTGACTGGGTTAATGACAAACACCAATGCCTCACTCAACAATTAAGTTCCCCAGCTGCTGGGAATCCTGTCTTTTAAAATGTGCTTTGGAGCCGTCAGGACCGAGCTACAGAAGCAGCTTCTCTCATTAGTCAACTCTTTACTGTAAAGTCTCAAAAACAAGGTCAACACACATACGGTAAAAAAATCTGTGACACATCAGCCAGTTCATGTTGTCCATGAGAGAGTGCGTGGGTTTGAAAAGAAAGACAAAGCGACTGTTTTTATATGCTGTAGCACGTTCAGTGACAAGTACAGTCGAGTGTGCTATTTAACAACAACATGCATCGGCAAATATCCACCCACCCAAAGTAAGTAAGTAAGTAAGCACCCTACACCTCGTGTGCAACATCCACCGTGAATCTTCCCGTCATTTCTAATGACATGTTCTCTCCTCGTGTGTCAGGGTTCATTTTGAAGCTTCCCATCTTCGGAGCTCCTCCTGACACCCTCTGCTTTGAGGACAGCATCTACTGGGAGGTGAGTCTGACAAAATGAGGCAGCAATGCTTTGTTTTGCAGGCTGTGATTTCTGAATAATTTCTCTCAAATTTTCCAGAAAGGAACCCACTAACATAAAAAAAAAATAGATGCTTTGGTCAGAGCAAAGCCGGTCGGCTGAACACACAAATAAGTGGTTAAGGTTAGGGTTAGTCTACAGGAAAGCATAAAATAAAGTATGCTGTGTATAAAGAATGAAATTTCCAGTGATAAATAAGAAGTGAATAAACATTTGTTCATTCAGTCTCTCAGGAAACTTCTTGGGAAATCATGGTGAAATTCAGGAGCCGGATCTCACTTTTCAGAAACACTTTATTTTTCAGGTCCATATTTGAGTATAGAAGTTTCCTAATTTTTTCCTCAGATGTTTCCTGGACAGACACATGTAATTTGATTAGGGACGACTAAATTCCAATTAAATAATTTCATAAACTCAGCGGAACATGCAAAAATGTGAAACCAGTCTAAAGGCAAGCACCGAATACAATATAAACAGTACAACAATACATATAAAGAGGAATAATGAATGAATATTCATTTGGGTTTAAATAGAGTGGCTTGTTCAGTGAAATACTTATTTTATTTTCCTGTGGTTAGTTCTAAATCACAGAGACAGGTAAGGAAACTTGAAACGATTCATGAGAAATGACACTGTTCTTTTCTGTGACCTTTGAGTCAAATTAAAGAGAAAAAGGTAAAGTGAAAGCTGAAGTATCGTCATCAGACTTTCCTGGTTTAGAAGAAACAGAATTTAAATTTGATGAAGGTATTTAAATCTATAAGATCAATGGCTGTTATGCTGCTAAGGCAGTAGCGCTGTTTGACCACCAGGTGGAGCAAATTCACCACCACACCACAGGACAAACCTCCTGGTTGATGTCAGAATTTTTCACACTGAACTGAGAACATGTTCATTCGCCCACGATGCAACACGTGTGCAACGCGGGTGTTGTTCATCATGCCTTTGATTTTATGTTTACGTGAGCAGTGCACGTTCTGTATCCATACCTCGTTGGGTTCAGAACCAGAACCGGGTGCAGGTTTAAGCCTCTTCCCAGCTATGTATTAATTAATTTTACTGAAAACAGAATTGAGAGGTTTTTCTAACTCTGTGTTCGTAAATACACAGAAAAAGAGCCTGAATTTAAGAGATTAAAGATAAATGAAGATAAAATGTAAAGATGCTGAGCAAGTATTTTCACAAAGCTTTAAAATGATTCCTGCCACTTGTACTGTTTTTATTCTTTATCCTCTGCTGGAAGAAATTACGTAAAATAATAAGTAATTCGCTGCTTTTATTTTCCATCCTTGACTCCAATTTAGTCTTTATCTATTTTTATCTTTTTGATAAATACATCAGAAGGGAACAAAAGACAAACACTGCATGCAACATTTCAGAGATTTAGTCAAGAAAACTGAAGGATGTTTGAGACCAGATGAGGTCGTGAAAGTCTCAGTTATCCGTTTCTGTCTCAGGTTCCTGGAGACGAGCCGAGTCATGAGGACCAGCTGACCGCCGTGAGGACGGAGGAGTCTGAGAAGCTCAGCAGCTAGACGCACACACACACACACACGCTGAGGATTTAACATCCTAGAACTTGAGCATCACACCCTGTAGGTCTTATACAAAAAAAAAAAAATTAAAGTACCCACACTTTGCTCATGTCAACTGCCAAACGTGTTTCTATGAGCAAAAACTCACAAATGCACATTTTTCATTCTGAAGAAAAAAACTAAAATTCAGTTTACTGAGAGCTTCGACCACTAGAGGCTGATCTAGAGCTACGCTGCCCTGTGCCACAGGCCTGTGAAAAGGCTGCAGAGGAAAATGATGCGTCTGTCTCATGGAAGCTGATGTCTAATTGTCAAGGCCAAGACATGGTGACAGAATTTAATCTCCACATCCAGTTCAAACCAAAGACAGAACCCTTCAGAGCCAGAAACCATTTAACAGAAACAGCCTGGGAAACAGAGGATCTGTTAATGTATGTGTTATCTCCTAATAGTTCAGGTTTGGGATTTTCTGTGATTTTGTTTTTCATATTAAACTGTATATGATTCTTTAGAATAGAAATATTACTGTTGGTTCAGTTTTATCTTGACATTGTTTGTATGTTGGACTTTCAGACAAAACTCCACAGATTTTTAGATTGGCCTAAATTTATTTGACAACAGCTGCCTTCACTGTTTGACACAAAGTTCTGTGAATTGAAAGAATTTTGAAACGCAACATTGGATTTTTGAACTTTTCACATCATAAATTCAAATTGTGTTCAAATGTCTTGTGTCTCATTTAATGTCTAAGATTAAACTGGTTATATTGTATTTTAATGACATCCAGTCAGTGATCATTGTAAATCACAAATCAGCATCAAAATTAAGTTTTCAGGAAAGAATCGATCTTTTTATCTCAGGAATCTGTAACTGTTTAAGCTGTGACAATGATGCAGTCGTTTTATAAAATGTGGGAGAGGTGAGTGGCAACGCAATAAAGTCTCTGCTTGTTATGATGAAGGCCAGTCATCATTAGTCCTTTTTTCTTTCCTGAAGGATTAATGACTGTGTAGCAATCATGGTGGAAGGGGTTAATGCCTCCAATCCAGATGGGGTTTGTCTCTGCATAATTAACACACTTTCACTTTCGAGGATCAAACAGCCAAAGAAAGCGGGCGTCCTCGTTAGATATGGTCTCCTCAGGGCCTGAGTATGAGGGGCGATTAATGCCACTGAGGAGCAGGAGGAGGAAGATGAAGAGACAGAAGCATCATCATCAACAAATTACTCTTAAATGGACGTTTTAGGAAAACACTTTCAGGGCCTAATGCTTGCCTTGTCTTATGTTGGCACATGGTACGACTTCAGGATCAAGACACAACAATTTTCTAAAACACACGAACCACTGGAATCACCGCAACTTAGTTTGAGAGACAGCAGCTTCTCTGATGTTTGCTGATGACAACCAAGGACTCACAACACTGTGGATGCTCTACTCGAAGTGTTTGATTTATCACCACAGAAAATGTGGAGATCCCAGTAGGAGAACAGAAATCAGGCCCAACAACAAAGAAGACTGATGTCACTGAAAACCCTTTTCTAAAATCACTATCATTCTCTGCAGTTATTGTCAGGGTATTATTAACCCTGTTCTTATAGAGCTCATAATGTTTAATAACATTAACAATTAGTTTGTTGAAGCAGATAAATTCACAGCGGTTTCCATTAACCAGCCTTCTCTAAGTTCCTGAAGTTTGTCATCACAGACAACTTAGCTCACTGTATTTTATATTCAGTTCTCTTTTTGTCCGTGTCTTGGGACTGAATGGGGTTGTTCTGTAGCTGTCCCATTAGCAGATCTTAATGATACCCTTCCTTTTTTGCCTGCCTCTCTTTGGCATTAATTGCCCCTCATATCGTGGGCCCCTTGCAGGCTGCAGGGGCCTCGTCTGACCCCCCCACCCGGTCTGATGATGGTACCTCTGCGTGAACAGGCGCCGCAGCCTTTTCCCAGGAATGAGAAGACAGGTGGACAGCTGTTTACTGAATAGGCGCTCATACTGAAGAGCTTAATTGAGCTTCATAGGGCTAATTAAAATGCAGAGAAAAATAATCATGATTATGGTAATTATTCTATTGTCTAATAGGTCTTCTGGAGATGTGCTTGTTTGGCATCATACCTGAAATATGTTAAAGACACTGAAAAGTAAAAATAGAAATCTTTTTGTGGTATTCCAGAGATGAAATTATCATGTTAATTTAATACGTATTCTGTAGCAACCTGGTATAATAACTACATAATGATATATAATTAAATCCTGCAGAACAAATTGTCTTTGAGTTTGACCTAAATGGTGATTTGGGATGAAGGTATGAGAACAACTTTATGTAACCGCACTCGTTTCTATGATTTGTAACAATTTTTTATAATTCATATAACTTCTAAACACAATCTTAACACAAAGACGAGCAATGAAAATCCTCTTAACGGGCTGCAGGGTCACAGACTGAGGACAGAGGTCATGTCCTGTGTTTTGGAACATATGGAGATTTTTGTAACCTAAAATGTCCGTAGAAAACAGTCAGCAAGGATCGGTGACTTTTATTTTGAAATTTAGGCTTCAGGTCCACATCATGGGATTTATTTAATCAAGTTACAACCAAGTTTTTGAAAGAAGGAAAAAGAAAATGGTGAAAGGAAATGAAACTTACAGAGAATGTAACTACAGTAAAACTAAAATCGTGGCCTCGGTTTTACCCGATGATACTGTGATTTTACATGATTTCCCACTTCACTTTAAAGATCACACGAAAATCCAAGAGACCGTGTTACACTCTTGACAGAATCACTTCTCTTCTCTACATGTGGCCTTTGAGCAAGGCACGTCATGGGAATGGTGCTGATCAGCGCCTCAGGCTACACAGGCTTGTTCTAAGCAGCTGTAGCCTCCTGTGGCTCAGCCTCCAGCGTGTATGTGATTCGTGTCCTTAGCGCTGCTCTGGAGGCAAACATAATGGGTTAATAGGCTCCCTCAGGACCTCCTGGTCCCCTGTGGGAGCCCTCACAGCCCTGTGGAGGCCGTAATGGGCCGAGGCTAAAACCACCATGTCATCTGACATGCTGACAGCACATCAGAGCCTGATAAGGTTAACACTCATTTGTACTAAAATGCATCTTTTCATCACAATATGTGGAAATAATTGTGATGCATGTAGATTCGACCAGATTTCAAAAGTGTACGTTTAGCTTAATGCAATATGTGTGGCAAAATTGAGTTTGTGTGGCAGTAAATGTAGTGATTTAGTAAAAAGTGGAAAATCCTGCAGCAGTGGAATAAAAGTAAAAACTCTCAAACTGCATGCACTTTTGAGTAAATCTACTTTGTAACTTCACATCTCTGTATCCCCTTCACATAAGACAGAAGTGATGATCTTTTGATTGCATTATTATTCCATGTGCTTATGTTTTTGCGGAGATCTTTCACAGCAAAATTCTCAGTGTAAATTGCACTCGGAGTATAAATATCAACACTTTGGTGGTGCATCTGGAAGTGCACTCTCATCAGAGTTGATTTAACACTCGTTATAGTTTTGAACATTTACCCTAAAAGCTGTTCCAACTCTCCAATCAACACCTGTCAACTCCAAATGATCATCACTAAAAAATACAGGAATATGAAAATATTTCTGCGTAGTTCAAGATGCACAGGCGGCAGCTACGCACAGAAATCAGACTGTGAAATGTTCTGTGGAGAAAAACTAAAACCAGAAGCCACGTTCTGAGGCTCTGGCTGGGATTTTAGTTCCACATTATATCCTGGAACAAAGCTGTGGTCGCAGCCCCCTCGTCACTATTCTGGAAGGAGGTTGCGACTGATGCCAGCCCAGCAGGGTGATGATGGAGCAGGGGTGTTGTTGGGGGGGTGCTGACTAAATGCAGGAAGTTGTTCAGCTGGAGAGGGTTTCAGCTACTTGACTGAGGGGAAATTGCCTTCACTGCTCCACGAGTACTTGGAAGTGCTTCACTTGAATTTCCTCCCTGAAAAATGGCTAGCCGTGTGAATGCCAAATCAACAAAAGTAGTGGTAGTGTTCATTTCGGGCCCGCGATTGTTCGCCTCTTTCACAGCTCGCCTGTGGTCGACAAATCCTGCGTGTGAAAGCAGAGTGCAACTTGCCACTCCTGGACCTCCCCTCCAGACAAGCATGAGTGAATATTGACGATGATGATTGATGATGATGGTTAGGGAGATGCATATTAAAATAAACACTAAATAACTTACAGATTTGTTCAAACTGATCACATTAAGGAGGTTTTGAATTTCTTCTTACATCATTTGTGTATTTGCGCTCAGGTTAAAATTTGATTTCTGTTGATGCTGTCACCCAGTCAGCCATGGGAACTGCGCAAAAATTATTAGGGGGGAAGAGGACTTCAAAAAATAAAATATTTTGAAGATCTTTGGAAGCATAGGGGAGGGTCTTTTAAACTGTTCTCACCCTGATTAATATTTTATTTCCATTATCCACAGAGCTGAAAAGAGCTGCTGCAGGAGCCCAGTTCATTTAGTTACTGACGGCGTTAACTGTGTTTGAGATGCACTAATGTTTGTCATAATTTTTTAATGTGAAACCGGTTGGATATTGTAAACTGTATCGTTCCATTTGCATGTAAAGAATACAGTTATTTGTTACTGACTCAAGCACAAAGATATGTTGAAAGCTAAAACAAGAAATGTTGCTGGTGTATCGTTTAACACCCAAATACGTCTTTTACTTAAATTAAAGGATTCAAATCATCAAGTTCTGCCACTTTCTTTAATAAGAAGCTTTTCTCAGACCTCATTTTAAGGGTCTTCCTTGAGGTCATTATACCATTGATGTGCCGCTCTGTAATTCACACTTCTCTTTATCCTTCCTCAAACTGCATACCGGCCCTTTAATTCTGCCTTAGATGACTAAGCAAACCAAAATGTAAGACCCTTAGAGAGAGAGAAAAAAAAGCTTTTGCAATTTGGAAGATCTAAAGAAATCATATTCATCCATTGGCTGAATGACCATTGTGACAGGGATGGATCACATTTAGGGCAGAATGGTGCAGCCTCTAATCCCAGAGTTCCTGCGAGGTCCCCTGGTTTAGCACTAACAAGGCCTCCCACTGGACCCATTACAAGAGGAAAAACCAACAAAGGCAGTTATTACACACTCCTTATGAAAGACACCAGGGGTGAAGGGGGGCAAGCTGGACACCACCAGAACAAAAGAGCACTGACTAACCCCCCCACCACAACCACCCTTCCCCTCACGCCCTTACCTCCACCCCAGTTCCCCCCACCAACCCTCTCCCCTCCACCAAATCAGCCACTTCCACCACAGGCATGCCTCCGAGCTGCAGGCATTGTGGAGGTGCGTGACTCGAGGGGGTCGGCGGAGGTCGGAGAGGTCGGGGGCTTCATGGCCTGTTAATTGAGTGAGCCCATTAAGGGAGCATGTGGCTCAGCAGGGCCTCACTGGGGGCTCAGTCAGTACTGTGAACAGAGGGGAGCAGCTAAGAAGTCACGCTAGGCTGGCTGAGAAAAAGACTGAGAGAAAGGCTGGGAGAGTGATGAAAGCAGTGCATACCCCAAATTCTGTTCTGAGCACATCACACCAGTCCTCAGGCCTCTGCTCTGGCTTCCAGTGAATGTGTCATAGAACAGAGAGTAAATCAAAATACATCTACACCTTTCAGGTCATCTGGTCTGCCAATCATTACCAGAGTCCGAACAAAGTCATTTATTTATATAACAAAGGGTAAAATGTGCAGTTAAAACCTCTCTCTCTTTCTTTCTTTCTCTATTTCTTTTTGACCTTTAAACAGGCAGTGTGTAAGAACTGGCCAACTGTCAGATTCATACTCCAAACAAGTAGGGGGCAGCATGTCAAACAAGGAAATGCACTCTTTGGTTCCTCCTCCCCTCTCCCCTTCTCCTGTGCCATAGTATAAAAAAAAAAATTACCTTCCTCTCTGTGTACCTGTCACAAAGGTGAACATGAGGGCATCCTGTGGGTGTGTTCAGGACTGGGCTCACTGGCCAATCACAGCCTAGTTTCAACCCTCACACTGAGCTAAAGTTAGCTCCATCAAATCTAACCTGAGCATGGGGCAGCTGTGGCAATGCTTTCCACACATATATACCCCACAGTCTGATTATGTAACTGGTAGGTTGTTTTCTCTGGTTATTGTTATTGACCAGTCTGCCCAGTCAGAGAGACTGGGAAGATGTAGTGGTGGCAGGAGAAGAGGTGGAGGAACATGAAACATGAATTAGCTAACATTTCCACAAATATACTCCAGTATATCTTCATGTGATCATGTGAACACAGAAAGAGTGTGATACATCTCAGCTGTGTTACCTTCTCCTCTCTCTGAGCTGTGCTTTCAAACTTTCGGAGACAAATCCACCACCAGCTGATCAGTGATCTGAATTCACTCATTCATTCATTCAGTGCTGAGACTCCAGTTATTCAGCCTCACTGCATCGTGTCTTCATATTGGGTGAGTTCTCCCTCGACTCCACTTCACGAAACCGATGCACAGCACAAAACAAAGACAGATCAGACTCATGTAGAGGTGGTGATCATTTTCAGTCCTGCAAAAAGGAATTAATGGAACTGAAACTTCTGCTCTACGTAAAATTCTTCAGTATTTGAAACTACGAGGACTCAACTGAACCTGAAATCAGTCTCGGGTTGTTTGGAGGAGATCTAAAGATCTTGACTGCGCATATGGTATAAAATTATGAATTCATTCAAGTGTTCAAACCATCATATTCAGTCATTAAGCTCTCGCTATCTGCGTTTGAAAAGGTCCCTGAGGGAACTGTGGGGGAATCCACCGAATCCTCTTCTCTTACCCCTCTCGCACTGCACATTACCTCATTCTCATCAGCGCAAAAGACAGAAAGGGAAGCTACTGATAAAAGACCAAGGAAAAAAATACCCAGAATCCGATACAATCGAAAGAGAAAGAGACGGCGAGAGGAAAAGATGGGGGGCATGCGTTAATTAACAAGCGACTAATCTCAACCAAATTAATAACCGGGTCATGGATGTGAGGAAAAGAGGGATGAAAAGAGGGTAGAGGAAAAAAAAGAGAAAAGAAGAATGTAACATGATGGCTCTGAGTGCGCCGATGGGAATTTTGTCCCTGTCTTTTCCCCATAACCCCTCCTAACCTCTCCCATTCTCCTCAGCGCTCCGATCACAAACCCTCTTTGTGGCTCTCCCAAAAAAACCTTTATCGGATGCCAATTTGCATAAAGGCAACAAGCAACAACACTTTTTTTCTCTCCTGTGGGATAGGACAGCAGCAGCTCCTCCCCTAGCAGTGGCATTGCATTTCTTCTTGTTAAAGGACACACATGCACACGTACGCACACACACACGGGTGCATGTGTGCAGGGCGACATGGCGACGAATGTGCGTTTTTCATGATTCCCTCGGTGCACATACTGTACGTTTGTGTACAGTGCTCGCACACATATATGCCGCATACACACAGTCATTGCTCATGCATTCATCAGTGTAGCACAAACACACACACACACACACACATACAGAAAACCCTCACACAGCTCCCTTTTGAGCGTAATTAAAACAGGAGGTGCTCACACAATACGCTTTTGTCTTAGGGCATGGTGAGGAGAGGCGGGGCGAGGGGCCGCTGCATATTAATTAGGAGGCTATGGTGTGAAAGCCAATCAGGCGTGTTAAACAGATGACATACTGGGACAAATATGGCACTACTTTCTTGCTGCTCTCCCACGGTGGCGCATGGATACAGGCGGGGCACACTGCAACTTCCGGCCATGGCGCACTGCCAGTGGTTGGAAATTAGCAGCAGGAGCTGTTGGGATGAATTAGCGGCCTGAACAATGCAGGAGGCTGTGTGCTACACAGCAGGGAGACAAGAGGCGGCTGACGGCATGAATGTCAAACCAGTAGGTGGTGATGTTGAGTCGAGCAAGCTCAGACCTGCACAACAGCATCTTTTGTTTTTTCTTCCCATAAGCCTCAGAATGTGCATTCAAACCTGAGGTGTAATTAAATGAATGTAATCAGAAAGGTATGTTTTGGATTTCTGATGAAGCCTTTTCACAGCCAACAATGAAGAGAAGAAGAGATGTCACCTGGAAAGCAAGGCTCCAGAAAACAGAGTTTTTATTTTAGAATGAATGAAAACAATATCGCACACAATGACACCACATCTCTATTCAGAGCCTGGCTGCCAGCGTACAGTATTTCCCTGACAACAAAAACCGTTAGCCCAGATTTAGTGTCCGATGTTCATTCCAAACTGGACACATCTGTTTGGTTATCAATAACCACAGTACTGTTTGGCATGCGGGCAGCTCCCCTCTTTTTCTCCCATTCACAGCTCTGTTAAAGGAGAACAATTCAGGTGTTATAAATCAGCGAGAGGGGAGCGAGCCAGCGAGCGGGTGACAGGCTGTACAGTGGCAGAGGGAGACCTCCAGCACCCTGCCACCATCTTTTTATCCTCCTGGGCCACCCAGCTTCATTGACGTGGGCGATCCCAACCTCCGTTTCTTTGTTTTTCCTGCTCAGTTTCCCTTTTCTCCGGGGTTTCTTTTCTCTGGCGCTCTGTGTTTGGTTGCGAGGTTTGTACCCCATTTCCTTCACGTCCTTCTTTTTATTCGTTCTTCCTACACACCAATTGAATTTGTCTTATTTGGTTAATCTCTCCTGCTCTTTCTCGGCCTTTCTTTTCGCTGTGGCCTATCCACACCTATTCCTTCCTCTTTGCTTTCCCCCTTGTTGCCAACTCACCCCTCTGTCGCTCTCACCCTCCCTTTCTTATTCTTGCTAACCCTCCCCCCTCCCTCTCTCAGCTCTACCCATCCCTCTCTGCCATTTCCCCGGTAAGGGGGCACTTTGCTGCTCCTGTCTTTCGATCTCCGCTGTTGGCACTCAGTTCTGAGCGACCGGCCCAGTGTGTGCAGAGGGGAAGCTGTGTGTGAGCAAACGGGTGCCCACGCCTGCCCCCGGCGCCACAAAGGAGCCTTTCTTTGCCCATCAATGGCTTCCATTAACGCCGGGCCCTCTGCCTCTGGAGGGGATGTCAGGCTTCCCGAGATGGCACACAGAGACGGCCATTAGAGGCAGGAAGCCGGGGGTAGGGGCATCATGGGAGAGCTGCCAGGGCGAGGGGGGGAGCAAAGAGGGCATGTGGCGGCGTTTTGTGTTCTGAACTCAGCCCCGTGCATGTACACACAGAAACTCCAAAAAGGACACGTTTATTCTCTCACACACACAAACTGATGCATGCATGCATGTGTGTGTGTGTGTGTGTGCGCACGCTAAGGTTTGGCTCCTGCATCCTTTTGAAGGCTGATACAAAAATTTTAGGGCTGAATTTTTAGATATTTGCAGCTGATGGTTTTTGTGTTATTGTGTGTCTGCGCGTACAAACATCTATTCGATTGCTCCTTTGGTTCTTTTGTTTTAGTGTCTTTGTTCAGCACAGGAGAGTAACATGCACTGGCGTTGTGGCTAAGACTTCTTCAGTGTTTTTAACACACAACTCCTTCCAAATACAAACCTACACATCAAACATATTACAGGATAACTCTGGTGAAAACCCACAGTTTTCTTATTATAAACAAATCTATAAAAAATGCCAAAAATGTGTAGGTTCCAACTTCCCTTCCCTTGTCCTACTGACTTTAAAAATGGGTCACGATCATAAAAATTATTTTTAAAAAGGCAAAGTAAATTACCAAAACAGCATTACAAAAAAAAGTGAGATATATAAAATAATATAATAATATAGTGCGTGAAAGAACTGAGGCCGTCTCTGAAAGCAGCTTTTAACTTTTTATTGTCGGGTGACCTCCAGTAGCTGTGGGATTCCCATTTGAAACCAATAGTCATTATTATTGATGTATATTTATTTGTGACCACTGCAGAACCATAACCACGTGTTTATTGTTGTTACCATGACAATGAAGGCCCGGTACACCTGATGCCTCGCAGGTTTCAGGAGCCACTCTTACAGGTCACATCTGAGGGCAGGAAACAACAACAACCCATGTGGTCGTTCAGATCGGAGGAATTGTTTAAAGAACCTGAAAACAATTGCACCAAAATCTTCATTACATCAGAGTTTTTTGTTTGTTTCTTTCTTTTTTTACTGACTGAAAATTCTGTTGCCTTTCTTTTTCTTCAGATTTGAATCATCAAACCTTTGTGCAGACACAAACATACTGTGCCCATAAATATACACAGAAATGAGAATACAAACCAAACAAATAGGGAAAATCACTTGCTGGCACATACATGCAGGACACGTGTTTGCATGCACCAAGGGCTCACATGTATACACACACACACACACACACCCCAACCAGAAGCCTCTTGGCAGTCAGTGCTATCATGCCACAGCTCCTGCTTCAACCTTTGCTCTCCATGAAAGGAGGACACGTCTCTTTCATTGTCGTAGGTCTTTCCGGGGAGTTTGTCCTCATGTTGGGTTTATTTGAGAACTGATGCTGTTGTGGGTCTGTGTTGTTCACTGAAACATTGTAAGTAATGCTGAGCTACGCACAAATAACTTCTTATCTAATGCAGCAAAATCATGCAGACATCCTCAGTTCGTATTAAGCGCATTAACTTGATCAAGAACTCTTAAGAGAAGCATGTCTTTTATTGTGACAATGACAGGAAAAGGCAGATTGCTGCACCAGAGTCAAGCAAAATACTCCAGAAAATTGTTGAAACAAGCTGATTTGCGTGTGTGATCTCATCACACTGGCAGAGCTTTGTGTTTATTTGAAGAGAAATTGTAAAGCAGGTGGGGTGTTGAAAAAGAGATGGGGAGTGTGTGCAGATCAGAGGGATGGATGTGAGCTGGAGACGGTCAGCATCCACTGATCTAATGACGGCCCAACTTCAGAGTGGCGCTGGCTCACTTTGCACTGCGCCAATTAACTCCAAGGGTGGGAACAGTTGATGGACAAGTCTATTATTAGCATGTGAGGAGTGCCGCAGTGCCTCAAAGAAATCAAAGAAAGAAAAGTCTTGAAGGAAGTGGCAAATGCAAAGTGAATACGTGTGATATGCTTCATTGGCCCAATTCTCCGCCTCAGCACCACCACGTCTTCAAGCAGAAAAGACAGAACAACTCTGCAAATGATGTAATTTGTGGCTCTGCAGAGGTGTCCCCTCTCTGCTGCTGTACTCAATTATACCACTCTGGGAAGCAAAAAAGGAAAATACACCCCTGCATTCAAAGAAACATATCAAAGGTACCTCAGATCCTTAAATCCTTCCAGCTGAGTCAAGCGCTGCCCCTCCTCGTTCATCCCATCTACCATTGTCTCTAAGCAGGAGGGGTTCGTTCGTTGATTGGGCTCCATTTCAAACACATTTCTCATGTCCACCAATGAGCTTTTTCAAGGACAATCAGTGAACTACAAAACACACTGCACAAATTTTCAACCCGGCATCCAATCACATTGTTGCTGGATCAAATGTTGTAATTTTGCTTTAATTGCAATGTTTTTCAGCATTTCTCGAGCTGGTGCTGTGTCCAAAATCACTGCCTCATCACACCTTTCACAATTTGTGGTGATTACTAAACTGAGATTTCAGATCCTTAAAGGACGAGACGTCCTTAAAGTGCTCTGAAAACATGGACGTGTGACCATCTTTCCATTTCCACCATTTCCATGGGCATCTTCATCTGCTGAGGAAGATCATGGAACACGAACAAAAGTTCCAGAACAATGACTGAATGGAGATTATGCTGAGGGAAAAAATAAAAACATCAGACTGGGACTTAAAAAAAATAAAATGTTTCTCCATCCAGCCAGAAATAGTCAGTCAGAAATACGGAGGGATATTTGCATTTAGCCACAAAGATCTTTGAATGTGAGCATCTTATTAAGTTTTTTTCTTTGGCTGTTTTCAGTAGGCTGATTAATTGGCAGTAGACGTGATAGACAAGCTGTTAGAAAATACTACCAACCAAAAAAACCTCAGAACTCAGATCTGTCTTCAGTATGGATTTGCTCTGTAATCCAGTATGTGATCCAGTATGTGATCCAGTATGTGATCCAGTATGTGCTCTGCTGCCATGTTTGTGTGGACTCACAGGAACTCTGTCAGAGCGGATCTCACATCATGGAGACGATCAGCTGCTTTAAGAATTATGTTTTGCTTTGCCACGACAGCCAATCAGGAGATGTATAACTTCAAAAGAATTAATTAATTCTCATTTTTTAATCAGGGTTTAATCTTAATGTCTGCTCAGCACTATATGGACGTCTGATAGAACATATGCAGGGATTAAAATGCTGAAAATGAAATGCTAATAAGAATGTAATCAAGGAGATGAGGCGCTAATATGGAGATTCACACTAACTGTTGAATAACGTGTTTCAGTGTTAAATCAGCTGCCAAAGAAGCAAAAAGGAATTTGAAATATTCTGTGTTGTATTTTAACTCAGATACAGTTGTGGTTTCATTTGAAGCTGAGTCAGTGAAAGTTCATTAAATTACAGGGGATTTCCTCTAAAACAGCAGTGCTGCTAATGGTGATACTGAATAGGAGGAAGTCTTCAATGGCTGGTTTCACACTGATAAATTTACGTAAGCAGAACATGTTAGCAGCCTTCAGCTCAGATGAATAATGCATGTTTCCCCTTTGACTGACAGGGGCGGTTTCAATCTGCAACAGTATAAAAGAGACAAGTAAAGAAGGTCAGGCTCCTCCACACGTCCACTGCATTCACCTTGATACTAATAAGGACCAGTACTGCAGGATAACAGCCGTTTGTTTGTAACATGTCAGTCTGTTCATTCCCATCGTGATGAAAAGAGAATCGATCCGATGAACTCTGTCTGTGTCTGGAAGGCTGGATAGAGATGAGTCCTCTGAGCCACACTGCTGCACCGGGTGACATGTTCCTTCATCACCATGAACACACACACACACACACACACATCGTCCTGCTGCCCCAAATACTCACTAGAGCACCAAATGTGGATTAAACCACCCCTGAAAACAGATGTTGTAGAAAACTGCTGAGCCTCTTTATGAATTCTTTTTAAAGATTTATGTTTTCAGTAAAACCTGTGGACAGAGCAGGAAGGACACTAAGGGTTTGTCACACAGACCAACACACTTTTTTCGTGCATTTTGTTGCGACCAAACATTCAGAATATCATCATCCTTAGGTTTGTTAAAATGTGTTTGAGAGTCAGTATTATTAGTGAAACTGAATCTGAGATTAAAAATACTATAGATTATATTCAGGTCCTTAGGAACTCACTTCACTGAGCCCAGGAATATTTTCCTAATGTCGTGAGATATTCACACCCAGTGAAAGGCCAGTGTGCTCCCACTGTAAAGTCTCACCCTCTTACCTTATTCCTGGAGAGTAGTGTTCTTGTGTTTTTGAGATACTGATGATGAGGATAATCTGCAGTGACCTGAGGACTCCACTATGAGGCAAAACGCATTTTAACGAGCAGAGTTTTTATTTTGGCAACAGAAACAAAGGACAGGGAGCACGTGGCTTCAGTGGCGACCTCCCTCCACTGGCTGCCAGTGGAGTTCAGATTTCAGTCTAAAGGTTCAGTTATTACCTTTAAAGCTCTGCACAGAGGCATCAGGTTATATCTCTGAACTCCTCTGTTCTGTTAGGTCAAATTTAATTCAAATTTATATATTTAAAAAAAAGCACTTTTAAACTCTTGTTTTTCACTTATAGAGGAAACATATAGGATAAAACAACAAACCATGATTTATCCATAACGGGGCATTTTTGTCATGTAAACTGGGTCTTTTGAAATTGATTCTTTTTTTTCGTACAAACTGTACAATTTGTTTGTGATTTGTTGGATGTTGTTGTTTTGTGTTGTGTAAGTTCACACAGGTTGGTCTCAATAGTCAGACACAAATCAATCAATTGAATAATTGAGAAAAGAACTACGAGTATTTTTATTTTCTGTCCGAAGAATAAAAAACATTCTTTCTGAAGGACATTAGAAATAAGGAAAAAAAAACTTGTTGAGAAAAACTTGTTTTTATTTAGTAATTTTCTTGTACACATTTATTTGTATACCTTTGCAATTAATTAATTGCCCAAATTTCCTGTGACCTGAAGGTGTCTGAAGCCACAGAGAAATTTTCATTTTAATGGAGAAGAAAAGAAGAAAGTTTAATCTTAGAATCTGTGTAACGCCCCCTCACCAGGTCCAATGTTATACTGCAGGGATTCGACAGTTTTACAGGAATAATGAAGCACAGGAGTCAAAGACAGTGGAAATCTCCAGAGGAAAACCTGTGATTATTAGTTTTTAGGTTTTTTTTCTCTAGCAGGGCAGATCGTGCTTGCATAAGAGAGGGATAATCACATGCACAGCTTATCTTAGAAATGTGTTCTCCTTTGTGTCAGGAGGAGATTTTTTCTCTTGTTCTGAAGGTATATCTGCGTGCTGTTTTTTCCTCCCATCACTGGAAGAGGTGCAGGGCGGATTAAAGTGAGGCTAATCTCCAATCCGGGCCTCCTCCTCCTCCTCCTCCTCCTCCTCCTCCTTCTCTTCTCCTTTTCGTTCCTTCAGTTCAGTCTCCCTGCAGCTGCCAGGTTGCTGCTCCACTTTTCCGCGGCGGCTTTATTCATGAGGAAGAGGGACGAGGGGGAAACAAGCAAAATGAAAATGGCAGCTGTTTGTTTACGCGTTCCCACGACTCCATGCCAATTAAGCATCGTCATTCCGTGAGCCGCTTGTCTTCCCTGATTAGACACCCCTCAGCAGACAAGACAAGGGAGAGAGGGGGAGAAAGAGAAAGAGAGGGAGAGAGAGAGAGAGGCCTGCACGGAGAAAGAAAAGGCCCGGACAGGAGACCTCCCGCACGGGCACCGCAGCGCACGAAGGCCGCTTTTCTCTTTCGGAATTAGATATGATTCCACAATACACCTGTGGGATCATTTCAAAGTTCCTTCATGTACAGGATTATTTAGAGCACCTGTGCCTGATTCAAGTGATTTAAGTCATGATTACAGACTTTCCTCTGTGATAACACGAAGGAAAACTCACACAGCTTCTGTTAGAATTTATGGGACGAGTTCAGTTTGTTTTCTCCTGAGTGTAAATACATTTTTAGGCCATTTCTCCTACAACATCAGTGCAGCCCACGGCGCCATCAGTAACGTTTTGACATGAGTCAGTCTAAGTTTCTACTAAAACCACCAAAAACAGATAAGCACAAATCAAATCAAAGGCGGGGGAAAAAGGTTTTCCATAAAGTCCATAAAAGTCCATAATTTAGCAAGCAAACGTTGATAGAAAATTATTGATTACCAATAAACTTTGACTGTCCTCTGGTTTATTTCCAGGTTTTTGACTGGTTAAGTGTATACTAATAATAATCTTATATTACCTGGAACATGACGGAATAGAAATTATTATTGCAAAATAATAACATTTTTTTTTTTTATTAAAGGTGCAACTATATTTTCCATTTGTCATTGAAATAGCGAATTGGTGTAAGGAAGCAAATTCTGATTTTAACGACATCGGCAGCGTTGAAGTGATTTCATGTCTGATTCAGATTTTTTATATATATATATATATATATATATATGAAACGTTACTGATAATTACTGGTATCGAAAAAATAAAGTTTAGCATCTGGTTTGTTATCAGGTTCTGTAGAATCTGAAAAATCTGATCTGATCCAACAAAAACTGACGGATGTTACGAAATAAAAATAAAATCCTAAACTTTGTTGTTAACGTCCTTTGTTTTACACACACACACACACACACACACACACACACACACACACACACACACACACACACACACACACACACACACAAACCCATTAGAGCTGAATGGAGGACGGAACACACAATACGCGAAACCAAGATAAACCTTCAACACAGGTTGTCCTGTTACCAGAAAACTGCAGGTTCGAGTCCCGCTGCAGCAGAAGAGTCTCATCATGACGGATGCGTTTGTGGTTGTTATTGGATTAGTTCACGGTTTAAACTGCAATTAGACCAAAATGACTCATCACAAATGAACAATATGAATTTCAATCCGGCGCTTGGACATTTTGTGTGCTCTTGATTTAATAATAATAATAATAATAATAATAATAATAATAATAATAATGATACATTTAAAATACTTATTTTTCTGCATGTTGCTGAAATACATTTTTTATCCAGTCTATACTTTTTTTTTGTTTTTTTAATTTGCAGCTGCCTGCACATGAATGAGGCCTTCACTTTTAGGCGCACACACACACACACACACACACACACACACACACACACACACACACACACACACACACACACACACACACACGCAGTCTATCTATAAAAGTCCCACACACAGACAGAGACAATTCAAAATGAAGGAATTACACTTTTTAAAAGGGAAAATATGTGGGATAAACACTAATAATAATAATGATAATAATAATAATTATTGTTATTCTTATTATATTTTATTAAAACGAGCTCAAATAAAGCTTCCACGAATAGGCTTAAATATCGACTTTATTATATTTTCATTTTTTCCTCTTCACTAAATTACAAATCAAACATTTATCTTTTTCCTTCCCTTCATTTACTTTACATTTTATCCCTGAATTTGCTGAAATTGCTAAACTCTACTTCAGTTCAAGTGTAAAGTAAAGAAAGAAACGAAAGTGTTGATGTTCCTGAACCAGCACATTCACACTGAGTGAGTAAGTACCATCATGGTTGACGACTAAAACCCATGTCCCAGAAAATGCACTTCCACTAATGGCCACTAGATGCTGGGTTGACGTGACCCTGAGATTCTCTGTAGAAATACTACGAGTCATGTTTTCCGTAGGAAGTCGAGGTGTCAATACGCGAACCTCCTCTAACGTGTGTGCTGGTTGTTCTTGTAGGGCACAGGGCGTCATTGCTTGATTGACAGGTGTCTCAGCCTACCACGAACTACCGTGATGGTGGCAGCGTTTCCTCGTCCCACCTCCTACCTGTAGTCTGTCCACAACTGTATTTCATGATTTGAGTGACTCACAAAGATGTCAGTAGAAAGTAAATCCACAAATCTGTGGGTGATGTTTCTGATGTGTGTGTGAGACTAAACCAGTGCAGAGCTAATATCAAGCTGAAGCGGTGTCACGGACCAAAGCGTGCTGGGTTGATGAAACTGTCGTCAACCTTTCAAAAACAACAGCACTGAAAAATGTTCAGGTGAGTTCATGCAGGTGTGCTGGTCATTTAAATCAGCTACTCTGCTGCTGCAGCCTTTGTTTGTTCACCAGCCCGCAGTAAAGCTGTAGGATGGTAGAAGTAACATTTTCATATACTCTTTATGTACATTTCATGGTGGCTGTGTGTTATTTTGCTGCTAATCCTGCACATGATCGGTTTAATGGGAGACATTTTATAATTACATTGCGTTTTGATTAACACTATGAACCAGCATGGCCCACTGCTGTAATTTGCATGCTCCTTTTTTCCAAACCAAAGTGGTCGACAGTAAATCAAACACCCCAACAGGAAGTTTAAAGAAAATTCGGTCATGTACCGCAGAGGATTTGTGGGAGAGGTTTTCATCATATCGAGTGTTTGGATGAGAAAATAGAAAATCCAGAGGTTGAGGCTCTAATGTGTTTTGTCAGTCATGATAGAGAGAAGCAGGCGGAAATGTCACCGACTATTATTCAGATATAAGAACATGAAGAGAAGTTATTAGAAGATTTGTCTTTTATCCACATCAGTTAAAATCCACAGATACAATCAGAGAAAAGTGAGACCGAGAAGATAAAAGAACCCCTCAAGTACAAGAAAATACAGTCTTCTTTTCTGAAAGGATTGTGGCAGTTGGGCTTTTGGCATTTGTACTCCAAGCCAGTAGGGGGCAATAACACAGTTAGAGGGGCAGCCCTCACCATGCTGCAGTATTATTCACCTGAGCACCTGGTTGTTGGTGCAGGAGGAATAACAGTTCTCACAAACTCAAACATGATTTCAAAGTAAAGAAACTGCAAGACTGAGCTACAGGTCAAACTTGAAGAAGTGAAACCACCACAAGCAACAAGAAATCCGCTCCCTCAGCTCAGTGTTAGCTGTGTAATGTAGCTGTGTAATGCCTGATCCTGTGCCAGTGGGCTTGACTCTTTGTTGAGACCACTGCACTTCTGCAACCCACAGAAACATCATTTGACCTTGATTGCTGGAGTGAGCACAGTCTGGCAGCAGAACCTGCACCTGGACCACACACTGGGTTGTTTTTAGCTGCATGTTTTGGCTCTATTTTGATAAAGTTCTTCTTGATTTCAGAAATCAGAGTCATGTCTGCTCCCTCCATGTCTCCTTCATCTGGGGGAGACGCCATGAAACCAGCACAACTGGAGTCACAGTGAGTATTCAGCCTCAGTCAGCATATCAGGTATCTTTAATCAAAATTTCCAGTGCTTAGGCCTGAGCAGCTTCCTCCCCTCCGTCTGAACACTCTGAGCACTGACAGCACAGTGCTGTGAACCTAAGGCCTCGTGTCTGCATGTAGAGGGGCCTCTCGCTCTCTCTCTGGCCCCTCAAATGAAGGTGGAAGGAGCAGGCTTGTTGCCTCTTAGACAGTCTTGATCCAACAGCCTCCTCCTGAGAGGCAGTCAGCTACAAAAGAGTGTGTGTGTGTGTGTTTTGGGGCCATTTCAGTGACTTTCACTGTTACTCTGCTGCCTGTAACTTCAGTGAGGCTCTGTGCTCGTCTCCACACAGGGAAAAAGAACAGAATCAGTTGTTTCAGCAAACATATACTTATATCTAAGTGACAACCCCTTTTTCTCTGGTCATTTCATTTGGAGGGCTTGTTGCATTCTTGGAAAACTATGTACAGATCATTACTTTGTGACTGCTGTGAGACAGAATACTGGCAGACAGATATCAGCAGCCGTGTACATCTACTCTGTAAAGCATTGCTTTTTGGCCTCCTTCAGTGGTTTGTTTGGATTTTGTTCTCAGTGCTACGAAACCTCTACAGTTCCACAGCAGACTGTAGTTCTCTTAAAGTTTTTAGGTAAATCCATGTGTTTAATTTAATTTAATGTAATGCCAATTTAGATTCTCACCTGAATGAAAAAATGTAACTAAATTTACACATTCCAGGATCAGAATAAACTGAGAGATCATCTTGGGGTTAAATCAGGTTTTCAGTGATTCAAAGAAGCAGATTTGTCTAATTTTCTCTCATATCTTGACCCTTTCCAGCAGATAAAGCGTCCTTCACTTCACTGACACAGTTTGTAGTTTCTGTTTTTAAATTCACTGCTGTTACGTGTAGCTGTGATTGACAGTTGTTTGCCACTTGCTCATCTCTGCGTAACGCTGCCTGTTACTTTTCATTGATTCCTCAAAGATGTCATTCATCACACCTTGCATCATATTCATAAATGCCACCCTCCGGTGCCCCAGCGTGTTCTCCAACAGTCCTGGAATGATGCAGAGCTGTTTGCGATGGCATTAACATGAGAAAGCACCTCCATCTCAGTGCACTTATTTGACCTCTGACCTCCCCTTTGTGCCTCCCAGACAGCAAATTGCTGTGTTGGTAGTGGCGGGTCCCTCACTGCTCGACTGCCACTCCCGTCCTCTCACTGGGGTAGGAGGAGGGTGGATGGGTGTCTCTCAATCAAGTTGTTTAATAGCAAAGTCAATTCCCATGCACCCCCCCTTCTCCAAAAACACACACCGTCACACACGCTCCCACACTCTTAACCAGACAGGCTGGAGGACTCTGTCTCAGCAGCCTTTCATTGCCACCCTGCTCCTGTCTGCACCTCCTTTTCTTGTCTGCGTTTTAATGAAGAGAGGGGGACCCATGGAAGGAACATGATTAGGGGGACCCTGAGATTGTGAAGCCATAGACTGTGTATATCTGTGTGTGTGTGTCTCTGTGTGTGTCTGGCTTTGGAGGTTTAATCCCATAGAGTTTCAGTGGGATGAGAAACATATGCAGCATATTACGGTGCATCGCATTCAGCATCAATGGTGTCCTCTGTTTTACCATCAAAGCCTGGGAACGTCTTTGTGCAAGCTGCTGTTACCATATGGTAATTGCCGCGTCTGCTTTCAACATTAAAGCGGTTCTGATTACAACAATGTTGTTTTCAGATTTTTGGAGAACCACAGATATGTGGGCTTTTTTTAATGCAACACCTAATTACCATCCAGACAGAGTGGTGAGGATCTTTTTTTTTATATGAACTTTGGCTTTTTATTTTGCTGTGAAATGTACTTGCAGACAGAGTTTGTGCTCTAGTATTTTAGAATTGAATATTATTTTTTAAACTAGGTCACCTGTTGGAAAATATCAGCCAGATATACATCACTGAGTGGATGTCAACTCTCCATGTTCTTTGCCGCTTTTACTCCAATTGGAAATGATTTCTTCATTTAAATGCAATAATGGATCCCAGGGCTCTGGATCCCAGCTCTGAATACGTGTGTGTCAGAGGGTCATGCAGCCTTAAAGAGCTGCTAACCCTGAAAGAATCTCATTAGTCTAAATTTCAATGGAAAGTTTTAACATCCCATCATGGTCTAAATGACGTTTCAGAAACGTTCCCACCCTGCACAGAATACAATCCACAAGAGACACTGAAAGTCTGAAATTTATGGAGTTAAAATGATCAGATTCATAAGAGGATTCAGCACTTCAGACCAAAAATATCATCACTGGCCTTAAATCAGCGTATCATTCAAATCAGCGTCAGTCTGATCATCATTCCATCATGGATTTGAAGAATTTGCACTCTTCACCGTTGCTGAATCACAGCTTAGTTGTTCTCATGTACATATTTTTCTGTTGCAGTTGAACAGTCGATCTACACCAGGTCTATTTTTGGGTGTGAAAAATGTGGGTTGAATGTGGACAGAAGGTCAGAAAGAGAAGACGTGTTTTCGGGTTTAGCCAGATTATTGTGGACATGGTCAGAGAAGGCTACTGGAGGCTGATGATGTTGTGGAGGTTCAGTAGGTTCACTGGAGGCCATGTCTGCCCTGAGTGCCTCCCTAATCACCAACACTCACTCCTGATTGTTCATTGTCCTGGACAAGACTGGAGCTGGCTGTAGGAGGCCATCAAGATGCTCCGTCCTCTGCCTTCCTCTGGGGGACAGTCAGTCGCACATGTAGAGGTCAAGTGACAAGCTGTGACTTCCCTTCCTTCCTCTTCCTGCCCCCACACGTCTAATCTAGAGGGTTTGATTCACAGCTGCCATCCCCTCCTTCACCCATTAGCTCTCGGAGGTCGGGGAGTATTTGTGCAGGCCGTGACCTGTCCTGGTGTTTTCAGTGAGGTCTCATGGTAGAACAATGCACATAACACACACTTGGGGGTCCTCTTTCCTTTCTGTGTCTCAGCCCTCATATGTTCAGGTGGTAATGGTGGGGTTTAGAGGAAAATGGTTGCCATGACTCCCAGAGTGAAATGTCACTGAAGACCCTCCTGTGTGATTTGAAGGGAAGGAGCAGAGCAAAGGCTGAAAATAGGTTTGGTGACCTCGTGGGTTTGACCTTGGGGTCTGTTTACATTCTTGTATTTGGGGCATTTAATGCACATTTACACACAGAGCAGCTCACAATACCTGCACCACAGGCCTAAAATCCCAGATTACCTTTCCCTTGATTACAGCCCAGCATTTCTCAGTGGTGTCAAGGAACATACATACACAGTATGTGAGGAAATGTCATGTCAGGCAACATTTGCAAACATTTGAATTGTTTGAAATGGATAGAGAGTCCAAAATATATTGAACTTAAAATTATATAAGACAGAGGAATTCTAAAAATCCTCATATCTGAGAAGCTGGAACGAGCACCTTTAACAATTCTGCTTTATGAATGACAAAAGATTGACCAAGAAATCTATCAATGGATTAATCATAGCTAGATCATTATGTGAGTATAGAATATACAGCATTGATATTTGCCATCCAGGCTTTGACCTTGTCTTTCCCCACAAGGAAACACCAGGCTCAGCACAGTGGGGTGCTGGTGTGCAGGTGGTGTGTGAAATTCTATATGAACAACAGCAGTGGTGACTGCAGCAGTAGCAGCAGTGATAGCATAGCTTTCAGCAGCCTGGTGTTGCTTGTAAGTACTTCCATATCAGAACATTTCAAACCTCATAATTTATATCCAATACCAGCGTTCAGTGTGTGGTGTGAGCGTGGAGGTTGGGTGGTAGATGGAGTTTGAGTCCTGTCACAGACCATGACAATGAAGGTCTGATGTGTCTGCTGCTGGTCTGCTCCCACGGCTCGTATCCAAGGGTTAGGGACATCTGAAGCCACTGACGCAGGTGGAAATCCGGCCATCATACGGAGGGACACTGTTTAAATATGTTTTATGTTGTTTTTCCTGGGAGGACAGACTACTACTTTAATTTTTTATATAAAAGAAGGTTAAAAGAACGTGAGATTTCAGAGCTACTGCTTTTTCAGAAATATATACTGACAGACCTTCAGAGTGCAGGGGTCACAGCCAAACAGCCTGACAGTGTTAAAGACACATTCAGAGTAAAAACGCTGCCTCTCAGCATCGCACAGGTCTCAACAGCTAAAAGTTCAAACGTTTGATTCAAGTGAAATCACAGACTGTAAATCACTTTGTACTTTGTTGCTTTGTAAAGAACAATGCGTGTGACAATCTATTCACTTACGTTTTCATAGAGGAAAGCTGTACTATGAGCGTCGCAGTCGTCCTTTTTCTTCAGTTTTATCGTATCACTAGGCAACTGCACATACGAGCCATGTGTGGGCTTTGTGTTGAAAAAATACTCAGTGCACATTTCTAACCTGGATAAACAGCACGACTGAGAGCCTTCAGCCTTCTGTAATGAGCTGTAGTGAGGTGGATGTTTAAATTTTATTTGTGATCACTGTTGGGACACAGTGTTTGTTGTATCTTGTTTTGCTTGTTTGTTTTCCTCCACCTACTCCATCTCAGTTTGCAAAATTCTAAGAAAGTTAATTTAGAAACTGAAGTGTTTAGTATGTATAGTAAAACCTTTTATTTAAAAAAAAAAAGGTTTTACTGTCACTTTTTAAAAGAGATTAAGAGACATTATTCAATTTTCAGTTGTGCCTTGATTTAAATCTAAAATCCACACTCAATAATGCACAACCCTTAGTTCTCGTGGTGTGAAAGGTAATGCAGAGACTGGTTCAGTAGCAAAGCTTCAGTTGATGTTGTAGCTTCATTTTTTCTCCTTTTATGTGGAAAATCCATGTGATCATTCCAAACAACTCCTGTGACTTTTTCTTCATGAATTAATTAATCTTCGTTAATTTCTGTATGAACAAAAGCCAAAAAACAGAAACAGTATTGTTGTGTCTTTATTCCACACAACATGGAAAAGAAGATGTATGTATGTATTTATTCATTTTTAAATTAGTTTTAATTTTATTCCAGCTGTGAGCAGCTCCTCCATGTCCTGTTTGCGTTGCATCATGGATAATAGTGTCCATCAACAGCAAAATTCGGCATCTTTATTCTTTAGTGTGACTTTTCTTTATTTTTGTACACTTCATTTTTCACAACACTGACACTGACATTATCAAACCCTGCTGAGACGTAGTGTGCACAGAATCAGAGCAGCTTCTGTTTGTGTTGAGAAGAATCTTAGTCAAAATCCAGATTTTCATGATTTCCATGACTCACCCACAGGAGGACGAGCTGGACAGTTGTGAACATACAAACAAGGATTTCTTTTTTTTTTTTTTTTTGAATGCACTGCTGAATTGTTGTGATTGTGATAATTTTTCTCTTTTATAAGAAAGGAAAATTGTGTCTTTATGTTTAAAAACACTATAACATCGTGTTTTTTTTGTGTGGAGTTTTATTCTGGGCTCCATTTGGACGTCAGCAGGAGGGCAATTAACCCTGAAACGAACAAAAAAGAAGAAGAAAAGAAACAAACCATAGAAGCACAAAAAAAGTCTTATCTTCTGTTTTATGATGCCTCAGATGTTTGGTGTAGCAGTGACGTTCATCATTCGTCAGCTCCTGATGAGAATTACAGATACGTTTAAATGAACCTTTATCTTGAATTTATGAGACTGAATTTTTAATCAATCACTATCCATAAAAAATGTCTTAAGAACTTGACATTTATTTTCAAATTATTTTGCCCAAATGAAGCCAAATCACCTGCTAAAGATGGAGCTATTAAAGAATACAGCTGGAGAGGAAGTGATGGTGAAAATGACGGATGTGTGTGAAAGGAGCTGAATGCAGCTCTCACACACACGTACGCCCTCCTTCCTTCCTTCCATATGCCCTTCTTTGCCATCTCTCTCTCTCTCTCTCACACTCACACACACACACATAAACACACACCGTGGTGTAATCCAATCAGAGCTCCTGAATGAAAAGGGGCGGAGACATGCATGTGGATTAAGGTGTACAACAACTAACCTTATGGGATCAAATAAATTGACAGCATCGCTCCCAGGAACAGGGCCTCACTCCGGAGGCCCCACAGGCCCCCGAATGGCCTCATGCCACACTCAAAATACTTTGGTTAACTACATATCAGCTGTTGTTTAGAGATTAAGCTGCTTCAGTGTTAAAAATATTCTGTATTTTAGATCATCCACTTGTGATGGTGAGCTGATTCAGTGATAGTTATTTTGTGATGAAATGTTATCTATTAATTATTTTTTTTCGTTTTATCATTCCCTCACCATGCTTCATCTATTTCTAGTTATTTCCTCAGTTTCCCAGAATTCTTTTCAGCATCCTCCTGAAAAGGGTTGTTTTCTGTTCTGACCCTGGAAACCGTCTTTATATTTATATTACTAATTGGTTTTGCCACTTTTGTTTTGAGAGAAATTCCTACCAGGATTATGTTGGTTGATGAGAGGCAGTTGATTATTGGGTGGGAACTTTTTTTTTTTTTTAATGTTGTTGGGTTTAAGCAACAGAAGCAAAAAAAAAAAAAAGACACTGTTGACTTTTTTGTATTTAACCTTCTCTAACCTTAACCAAGTGCTTTGAGTTGCCTAAACTTAATGTTTTTTTTTTAAAAAAAAAGTTTAATAATTGTGCCACAAGCATATATTATCAGAAAACAAATGAACTGTGTCGTCAGTGAAGGTTTCACTGATACGTTCAGTGTCAACATTTGCCACTTGCCAGATACATGAATGAAAGTTTCCTGACTTCGTTTATAAAAATCGTCCGTTTAGCATCATATGAATGTCATTTTTTTAGTGGCAGGACTCGATGTAAATGTTTTCTCACACAAGAATCCTTCCAAACTGCATATCATATAACTCAAGCGCAAAAAATCCTCCAGTGGGACCAAGTGTAAAAATGCTCTAAATGAGCAGGTCAGTGGTCCTCCGTCCCAGTTGTGAACTGCAGAGTCCTGCCGCTTTTCATTCTAACCCTCTAATTAGGGACTGATTCACACCAGGGCCAGCAGGTGAACGCAATTAACTGCAATTAGCTGGTCAGACAGAAAAACAGCAGCAATGTGGCTGCTGAGCTGCTAGTGTCTGTCGACAGAGACGGTGATTGTGATATCATGGCGTGGTTTTCAATAGTGGTCCAGTGTGCCACCAAAAAAAGCCATCAAAGAGGAGAGGAGACCTCAGACAGTGCTGGTGACAGAGCTGAAGAGCTGCAGCTACATGGCTCTGTGGCTGACTAACTTGTGTTGCTGGTGAAGGAATCGCTCTCTCTGCAGATTTCATCATGCATGATTGAATGTTGGTAGAAAATGGCAGCTCCAGAAACGACCAGTGTGTGATTCTGGGGGAGTGACGCCACAGTCGTGACATTTACAGCCGACATCTTGGATCGCTCAAACATCAGCTGCGTGTACGCAGTGTCTTTTATTCCAGCAATAATCACATTAACATCACAAGCAGGATGAAAATCACTTCCCCTGTTTTTGTGCTCCACCATGTTCTGTGGCATGATTAGGAACTGATCCCAGTATCTAAATACTCTCACTAATTTTTAGTAGCGTATGGATGTGTCTGTAAATCAATTTTTTACCAATTCATCAGTTGTTTTTCTTGAATCTGCGCAGTGGTTCCAAACATGTTTGACCTGTGACTGCTGAAAATTACTCGGTGTGGCACCATGCCACCGGGTTTGGCTCCGGGTGGACGAGTTTATGAGCGGTTTTTCTCTCCGTTCTGATGGAAATATTCAGTCCTATTTCCTGCAGTACAGTATTGGCCTTATAAAGCATCAGAGGGTGTAGTAACATAGTTTGTCCAGTCACAGGATTTTTAAGATTCATTCACATCTAC
>JBBMJY010000025.1:1469806-1506021 GCA_037833715.1 Toxotes lorentzi
TGAAACTGAAGCAACATGAAGAGTATCTGTGGTGTGACTGATATTTGAGCCTCCAGCGTTGTGGGAAACTAAAACATCACAGGAAAACTGAATTTAACAAATGTACAAATTCGTAGAGAAGAATCCAATGATTTTGCAGAATGCTTTTTTTTTGGGAGGAACCTGAATCATGTCACGTTCAGATGAAAAATGAGAGTCAACAGGTCAACAGCAGATACATCAGGCTGAGGACAGGAGGACGTGGATGAAGTGGAAATATTTCCATTTGATGGAAAAGCTCAGCCACAAAAACATGTGGTGTGTGAATATTCGCTCAGTTTCCATAAAGAGCTGGAACAGCAAATATATGTGATTCTGTCAGACAGAGTAATTTGATTTAAACAATCTTAAAGCTGCTCAAGGGGAAACAGAAGAGAAAAACTGAAAATCAAAGTGATCAAAAGCACATTACACAGTATCAGGAAAAAATCAAAAAAGAGAAAGAAAGAAAGAAAGAAAGGACATTTTTCACTTGTCTCTTCTCAGACAGAAATTAGATGTCTGAAATTCCAATCCCTCCAAACTCCAGACAGACATTTCTGAAGAGTCTGACCTCTGGAAAAGACGAATTTCATTGAAGTCGCTGAACATTTCCTGTCCATCACCAACAATACCACCCACCACCACTAAACACACAAAAGCCCCGATGGTGGTGAAATCCCACGCACTACCATGCGCCGCCCAGACAAACCTCAGCCCTCCTCGCTGCTTTTACCTTTTGCCTTTCTGAGATGGCAACAGTGAGACAATGGCCAGTCTGTGTATAGCTTTAGATTTAATGTTGGGGAGTAAATGGTGACATGGGGGTGCAGTTGTTGTTGCAAATGGAAGTATAAATACGCGAAGGGTGTGGTGCGGCTGTTAAAATACAGACACTGACAGTCGCCTTGAACTTGAACCCCCCTGAGGTCCCCTTGACCTTAGCTCTTTTCCCGTGCTCCTCTCTACCCTTGGCGGCGGTGGCGGCCTTTGTTGAGCTGTCGGCATTAACTCTTCCGCCCCCTCTCTCACAGCCTCCTCCTCCTTCTCTTCCAACACTCTGTCCTCCATCTTCCCTGGGGGCCAAGCCTCTCCTTCTTCTTCTTCAGCCACTTCCCCCTGTGTGGCTGATTTTTGGGGTACACCCATCTGGTCTGTGGCAAACGCCCCAGTGGGGAATTTTGTTTTCCCAGAATGCTAATCTGAGCTGAGGGGGTTTCATTCCCACATTCTGGGATCTGGGATTTATTCTTTTGTTTTTGAGGGGAGAAGCTCTGCAGGATTCCTGTCATCCCATGATAAGTAAAACTAGGTGCAACCTCTGGAGTCCCTTGCAGGATTATGATTAGGATTTTTGTCTGTGGCATAACTTTGGTGATTAAAACTGTCATAGACTTGATGTTTTTCATGGATTCACTGAAGAAACACAAACCGATCATGAATCTGTTGAACCCTCCCCGACATTTGAACTTTCACCCAACTGCATCAATAAACATGTAGTGGAGCCCCTAATGTTTCAGTGTTATTTGATTTTACAACACTGTAAAACCACATTTAGATTCAGTCTCCCTGGTTGCCCCTGTTTATAGGATTTTGCCTCCTAGCTACTCGCTTTCAAAGGAGCTCTGCTCCGATTGTGTCTTGCACCATTATCATTGTTTTTATTTTTTGTCATTTTTGAGAGATTTGTCGCCAAAATTAGGACCTGTCATTGATCAAATGCTGATGCAACTTTCAAAGGAGATGCATTACATTTTTGATTTTGTCACAACAGCTCCATGGTGTGAACAACAGCCTGGATACTTGCTGGGGAGCGGAGGAAGAAGGGGAGGAGGAGGAGGAGGAGGAGAGGAGCAGAGTGATTTAATCTGCTAATTTTTCTCAGGTCTTTTGGCTGTTGACAGGCAAGTGTAATGGTCCTTCAAGTAATGGAATCAGCCACTCAAGCAACACATGCGCACACGCACACGTACACACCCGCTCATAGACGCATGCACACACATTCAGCCGCTGAAAGCACGCCTGATTTGCATATGAATGACATCACCGTAAAGTTTTCTGGGGAGGTTTTTGGCGGTTGGGGAGGACAGAGGGGGACGTGGTGGAGAGGAGCGCTATGAAAGGGAAAACATTAGTCAAATCACTTCCCGCTTCAGTCACCCGCCCCGGCCAAACTACTTGACATTCCACAACAGGGCTCTCTCGCCTTCAAGAAAAGCATCCTCGGTGATTCGGATGTCTAACTCATCAGGCCTGAGATGCAAGTTTTGCTAACCTCTCCTGCTCGAGTATTTCTCTTTCATTATATAAAGACATGAGCTCCAAGATATTGCTTGAGGGTGTGAGAGGTTTTTAAGCTTCATGTCATAGTCGAAGCAAATGAAATATTGCTGCTGTTGGGTGAAAACCTTGTCAGTCTCATTTGGGTTATGTTCATGTCGTAACGTACGATGAGGAACTGAAGTTGCTCATGCACTGCAGATCATTCTGTTACCTCTACAAACTAAAACTAACTAAAACGTGCAGGGTTATAATGTTGACGATTACTGTGAGTCAGACAGTTTGAAGTGTGAGTTTTTGTTTTTCAAGTTTCTTTTCTAGTGTAGTTTTAACTGTGAACCTAAATCCAACTTCACAACTCCACATCCAATTCTTTTGCTGTTTTCCGTGGCAGTGTTACATTCCCAGTGAGCACTGGTTTGGTCAAACGACATGTCACACCTCTAACTGCTTCAACAGCGCTTCAGTGACTATGCTTCAATGTGAAGAGGAAACTAAATACATGTTAAATTATGTCATTTAGATGCTGTTGAAAACCAGTGGTGAAGAAAGTCCTAACAGCCTGTAGTCAAAAAGTAAAAGTGCCAGTACTGCATTACCAGGTAAATCCTTTTATTATTTAAGTATTATAAGCAAACAGTACTTAGAGTATCAAAAGTAAAAATACACATCATGGAACATATCAGTATTATATTAAAATACATAATATTATTTAATGCATTAAAACATAAATGGCATTTTGTGTCACTGGTCGTGTTAGAGCTTATTTATAGTTATTATAGTTATTTTTACAACTATGGTTTGGTTCCATCTACAAAACATCACATTTTGTAAATTGATTTTATGTGTAAATTCTTCATCTGCACTTGTTGTTGCACTTCAGTTTTCAAGTAAACGTATGTAAATGTACTTCACATCTTTACATCTAACAGTAGTTAGTAACCAAGATGTCTAAAAAACTTTTAAGGAAATAAATTTCCTTCATGTCATTTGACTTGCAAATGATCAAATCAGTGCTTACAATGTGGGGTCAAATCTATTTCCCATGTAAGAGAAATGTTTTCCGGCTGCAGGTATCTTTTGTACCCGGAATTAAATCAGGAAGATTCCCAGGTAAAACATACAAGAGGTACAAAGTTCCTACACATGACAGTGTCCTGGAGCAAGGAAGCCGGTCACATTAGACTACACTGTCGGACCGTCAAACTCAAGTATCTTGCGTTTAGAAAGAGTGCGACAACTATTGTAGTTATTTTTAAATTGTGAAATCATTTTCCCATGGGACAACACCTGAATGCAGCATGCTGACAGCCTTTTCTGTTCAGTCCAGTCTTTAAGCTTCATTACCACATGATGAGCAAAAAACAGTTTCCTGCAAGTGCTGCCAGATCAAAGTGGATCGATCGTGTCATGAGTGAACAGATTAAAATATGTGAATGACCAGAAACCACACCATTATCCAGATCAGTGGTGTGTTTTATGTGTACAAGGTGTTAAAATGCTTAAAATGCATCTCTCCGTTACTGCGAGATTTGAGTATCTGTAAAGCCTTGACAATCTTCACCGAAGACAATCCAGCTCAACGCACACACTCAGCTCTTTATTCATCATCTGTATTTATTTTTAATTGAAAGGTTTCACAGAACAACGTACCCTTCAAAGCATCTGAAGCCATTTTGTCTTCACTCACTGAGCAGAATTGCCAGGCTGCAACACTTGGAGGCAGCTCACAAAGGTGGACAGATCTGGACAGGTGCCCACTTTTTCTTGGCACTGACCACAGTCAGGATCCAAAGACACACACATCCTCTGTCCTAGCGACCAGTTGCAAACACATTTCCCTCCAAAATCACACAGAATGGCCTCCTAGGGGTGCATTCCTGCATACCAATGATGATTCTGAGGAACTTGTGAAAGGAGCAGCACCCGAGTTCCTAGACCTTGGACGTGCACCAAAACCCGCCATTTCCCACTTTGGACCCCCACTGCCATTGGCCCTTGTGTAATTGTCAATCACACAATCGTGGCTGGAAGTGAGGCCTTTCCATTTTTTTTTTTTTTTTAAATGATCCGGTCTGATCCAGGCGGCATTAATGTCATCGCGGCGCCATCTTGGAATCCATCTTCCTTCAGTCTCATGATCTGATGTAGGGAGCAGCCATTTTGTGTTTTATGTCAAAAGGAAGCCACTCCAATAGAGTGAGAGCGGCTCCTCATGCACAAGACTTTTCATTTTCTCTGTCAGGATGCTCAGCACATGAAGCTCAATGGAGGCTGGTGTTTTTCGTTTTTTTCTCACAGACCTGACAAACCTTTGAGCACGTTATACACAACAGTTATAACTTAGACTGTGATCCAACATGGCTGCAAATGACAGCCTGGTTGTACGCCGTCACTCCAGCTTGCTCTTGTGTGCTTAACATTGGCACTCAGTTCATTAAGGCCTATAGTGCTTGGCTAATACAACTTGCCTCTTGGCAGCATGACAAAAACTGTGAATCAGATTATGAGGGCCATAATGCCGCCAAGAAACACTGAGGGCGAGGGGAGTTGTCACAGAGGACCAGCACTCGCTCTCTGGATGTTAACGCCTGGGACATAATGTAATTGCAGCCTGCCCTGGATAATAAGGGCACTGTAATATTTGCATGGAGCTGCTGTTTATGTGTACTACGGCTCATTTCAACACGCAGCGCAGCTGTAAACAAGAGGAGAGCGGCTTGTAAAGCCTGTGCTGCTGTGCGCTGAGGATGCAGACACCCAAGGGGGTGCGTTGGAGCTGCGTTAAAAACCTCTTTCATTGAATTACACAAGACTTCATAAAAGAGGGGGAATGAATAAAAAGAGCTGCAGGATCAACCTGTACTGTAAAGGCTTACATTTCATTTGTTTTACAGTGGGATTACCCTCTTTTACATGACAATGCTAATGAATTGTGAGGGGCCCATATGCCAGTGTTGGCGCATTCGCCATATGTGGTGTCAGACAGCAAATCACGCAGGGGAAGTGTTGTAAACAGCACACAGTGGCCTCCACAGCACCACTACTGCACACAGATCGTCACAATCCAGGACGACAATGCTGCTGTGCTCTTTGTTTTGCCTCGATTCAGAATAACAGTAGGTCAATGACGTGTGTAGACGCACATTGGCTTATTACTCATCATACAACAACGAGTTCAGGATTTTCATTGCTTACTACAGAGGGCATCTTTGCACTGATTAATCTTACATTAAAACAGGACGGCTCTCTCTTTCTCTCATGCAGCTTGATGCCATATACTGCAGAAAACAAACCCACATCCCTGATGGTGTTTTGAAAATTGTTTGATCTCAGGGGAATTATGATAATCTTTTCATTTGGCTGTAACATTATGTTGGAACTGAATTGCAGTTGATTTCTCTGTAGATGCGATTGACAAAAAAAAAACAGTCAAGGGTATCTGCCAACTACTGAATAAATTTAGATTTTGCTTTTCTTTGTTTTCGTAAGTTTAAAGTTACCTCTTCTCCTTCAATAGACAGATATTTACCTTTACGTATTTCACTGCTTGACTTCACTGATTTACAGACCAGTGACGGAGCTCAGTGACTTGCTTGAGGACACTCCATCGGCACATGTGGCGGCTGAATGCACAGACTTTCTATCACCCTTCATCACATGCAGATCAAACTTACAAAAACATGCACTGCATCCAGTTTTCCATTGTTTTCAATGTAAACCTTTATTACTATTCCAACACAGTTTTCCATGGAAAGGCACATGTGGTAAATACTTATCCACAGCGATTAGATTGCATAACACAAACATTGCTGCTTATATAAAACAATACACAATGACATATAGAGCATGGCTGAACAGATATGTTTGATCTGCATTTAAGGAAAAAGAGATTTAGTGCAACCCATTTAATTATTTTAGACCACAATTCATGGTTTTCATGCCACTGGACTGATATCAGAAGAGTGACTCTTTTTTTTTTTTTTTTTTTGCTAGAGATTAAAAACATAATTTCAAGCTTATCCAGGCAGATAAGTAATTGTCTTGAGCACTGGGATGTGCATGATTATCAAAAGAATACATTTTCTAAATTAGACGAAGATAGTCTCCCTTGAATCAATTGCAAAAGCACTGCATAGACATAGATTGTTTAAAGTAATATTTAAAAGATTTGCATAGATTATCAATCGTAATAAAAAATTTGCCACTTCCTGAAAATTAATATAGAATGAATTAGGCTGTGATAGTACTTGCTTTATTGCATTTTGGTGTGTGTGCGCATGTGTGTATGTGTGTGTGTGTGTTAATGTCAAGGACAGGAAATTAAGGCAGTGTTTGAAGCCAATGTATTTGTCATGTCTCACCCAAAGATGTATCATTACAGCGAAGCAGGTAACTGCTATGAACCAAACCGCTGCACCTCAAAGCCTGCTGGGAAGGTTTTAATAGTGTGGTGTGATCTGTATACACACAGTCATGAGCCCTGCTCAGCTATTCGCTGCTGATCAAATACACTTCTGCCATCAGGAATATTAAATATGCGAGTCCACATTTATTCAGACTGTAGCTATGGCTGCACAGCCAAATCAAAGTCTGTTAAGGCGGCAAATATGAGATTCAGTACATCTACTGATGAAATTGAGCTATATCCTGTCATCTGTCACACACTCACACACATTCTGTAACTTCTTCAACAGCATATTAACAATGGAAATGTAGGCTCCACTTCTCTTGATGACGTCTGAAGGAATGTGTAAACTACAGTCCAAAAAAAAAAAGAAAAATCCAAAGTGAGGATGAAAGGGGCTTTGCCCAACTGGGATTCAGGATGAAAAAAGAACAAGAAAAGATAAAACAGTTGCATAGAGTATAAAGACGACAGCTCACTCCTTCGCCATTGTGTCAGCCGACACACGGAGCTGTCCAATCGCAGTGCAGTATTATTCACTGCTGCCGTGGGTCTCACATTCACGTGTCTTTGAGTCCTAGCAACTATAACAAAACAAATCAAACACAACGCTGGCTACAGCTCTTCAAAGATGACCTACACTCAGTGGAGCCTATATTGGTTAAAGACACAGTATATAGTTTCATGTCTAAGTGATATTGTTTATAGGAAAATATATAAGAATAATAAATACAAGATTCAGTGCCACACCCTCAAAAATACAAAAAGAAGAGTCACAATCATGGACCAGTTCGTCCACACCTCGAGCTCCTGATCTTCTGTCCGAACCTCGTTTCTCACAGTCCACCGTGATGTTTGCGATCACAGTCGGTCCGGTTTGACTGTTGGGTAAAATAGTGCGTCACGCAGCAGCGTCAAAGAGGTTCAAACAGTGCTGCCATTTTCCAAAGTCACAGCAGGAATCACCACCGAGTCGCGTGCAGATGTCGTTGTCCTTGTTAACTCCAGGCTGAAAGGCAGCAAATGGCCGCTGAAGGAAGAGTCCTGCTGTCCCTCCACTGTCTGTTTCAGATCCTCCTTCACTGACAGCACTCACCTGCAAAAAGAAAGATGACATTAAGAAACAGCTTTGATTCCTCCGAGTGAGTCAAAACACAAAATGAGGCCAATCATACTAATGTCAAAACAATTATCAGGGACAGTTGACTGTGAATGCCAGTTTAGGCCTATCAAAAGAAGGCTTGTCCTGCTGGAAAAATAACTCGGGGTGTTTCTCGTGTGTCCTAAATCTGGCCGGGGTAAGCACAGCTCCATGTACCAGCTGAAGGGATTGAGGCTGAAGTTGAAAGGCCTTAACAGGAGCCTGGTACGCTACGAGCTGCTAATACAAAGAGGAAGCATGTGACACACCCTAAGCTAGGCTGAGTTGGACTTCAGAAGGCTACCAAACCCCCTTTTTTGTTACATGTTCAAGCAGCTCAGACAAGCAACTTAAAATATTACAGCAGGTCACAGAGTGCAGAGTGAACCGATAATGCAGCCGTGCAGCTTAAGGGCAGAAATCAACAACCACCGTGCTAATTAGCATCACTCGCGCTATTAGCAAGCATCACGTTAGCCTTGGCATTTAGCATTACATCGTTGTTCAGAGCGGGTGTGCGCTCGGCCAGGAAGAAAGGGGGGAGGAAGGGAGTGGCTAACAGCGGAGGTTGGTGGCATAAAAGGCAGTTTCGGGTATTGGTGTCGCTTTGAGTTATTGGCATCATGGTCTTGTTTTGTTGAGAGGACTACAGTGAATAAGCTTGTTAATGTAAAATTTACAGCCCCAGCATGTGGCCTAATAAAACCAGGGGATAGAGAGGATGATGAGAATGATTGCAATTTGGTGTGTGTGTGTGTGTGTGTGTGTGTGATGGGGATGAGGAGGGGGGTGTAGTCAGAGAAAGGGAGAGAGAAAAGTGGAAGACGCCGGTAATTAAGAGTCTAAAAGAGTGTGAGAGAGGCGCACACCGCTCAAAGCAAACTTTGAGCCTGGATTCCTCACTTTTTATTTATGCACCCAGACTCGACCCCACCCCCCCCCAATCCCTCTTCACTCTCTCCCTCACTCTTTACTTGTCTCCCCCTGTTGAATGAATAGCTATAACAGTGCTACCGTGTCCCATCTAGCAATACCCCCCCCCCCCCAGTCCTCCAGCCCTTTCTCAACATTCCCCCCTCCAGCTCGGACCTGAATAGGGAGCCGAATTGAGCAAACAGTCAGGCTGTCAGCTCAATAGGAGGTCTGGCCATGAACTTGAAGTCCTTCCCAGGCCCCCAGCCTCACATTAGGCTGGGAGGAGTGGTGGTGGTTAGAGGGACAAGAGGGAGGAAGGGACGGTGGTGATGGGGGGTTGCAGCCAGACTTTTGGGGGGCCCCTACGTGCCAGTATTGGGGGGGACCCCTGCCACAGAGGTTTCCAAGGCTGGTGCTCTTGCAGGAGCAATGGGGGCAGGGTGCCCCAGCTGCCGGCTAACCCTCCCCTCCCTCTGTAGCACTCAGTCTGGGCAGGAGGGGTGCTGATGGTGGGGTTTGTGCAGACGGGACAGTGTCTGCTCCCTTGCCAAAGCTCCTCCAGACCCTCACACACACTTGCATGAAGACACACACACAAATACACAGATCCAGACGCAAGCTGCCGGCCGTGCCCACCCCCTCACCTCGACTAGCTCCCAGCCCTCCCAGGCTTCTCATCATCTCATTAGCCAACGCCAGCCACTCCACTGTCTACTGTTTGCATTGTTTTGGGCTCTGCATAATTTACACAGTAAATTGAGAACGGCCCCAGCCCCCTTTGCTCAATCTACCACCTGTTTATGGAGGCCTGGCTGTGATTAGTGTGCCTTGGGTTTGACACAGTTACCACAGAACTTGGGAAAGCCAAGCGACGCTTCAGCTTTTAAAGGCTGCATCGTCAAAAACTGAAACAGAGAAAGCCTGGCTTGACCTAATTTGAGAAGCAGCATCACTTCAGTTTCAGTTTGTGTAAATGGAAATCACTGTTGAAATTTAAGGAGAACGGTTTAAGTGAAATGAAACACTTTTCTTCGAACTTTAGCCAATTGATGTTCGATTCTGACTTCCTGGGAAAGTCACATTGAACCTCTGACGATAAGATGCTTTCCTGTTCTTAGCAGCAGTCTCCTTTTTCTTCTCTCACCATGACCCGATAGGGGGTATCAGCAGTCTCTACCCTACGGTAAGTTAGCCTTAGCATTGTTTCTCTGACCTCCACACCATAAACACAAACAAAGGGAGGTCTCTGTCGCGAGGACAATGGCATGCATTGTTTACCGGCTGCCTTACTTAATCAAGCCCAGCCAGCGCTAATTGGTGTTTTGGGTTAAGCGGTTTTCAAAGTTGGGAGCTTCCCAGTTGGAATAATGCTGCACTACAACGAGCTCACTCAGGGAGAACAATACTCAACTTGTCTGAGCACCGACTGCCCTCCAACACTCGCCACTCGCACAAAGAGAGGCTTTCCAGTGCTGAGACTCTGTCTATCGAGGTCCCACTTTCTCACTTCTACACCACCTCTTCTCTATTATTTCACTCCCTCTCTCTGTCTGTCCCTCTGCTGCTTTGTGTGTGTTTTGTTATGTGCTGCAGTGGTCTAGTATGAGAATGTGAATAGTGGTTCATGGATACCATCACTTTCCACTCAACAGATGTTCCCACCTGGACATTTCTTCTGACCTCATTTAAGGAGTTGAAGAGAAACTTTTAGATTTTTAGAATGAATCTTGGAGTTGCAAGTGTGTCACAGCAGCCTGCAAAAAACCATCATTTTAAATATAAAAAAATATTGCACACAAATCCCAGTGTGCTCAGCTACATGGACTTGTGAATTGTGCCTCTGTATTGTCCAGTAGGCACGGTTTGCATCGTATCTCCAAAATGGCAGCCGCCGCCATGTCAGGGCACGAATGTGAGGATGGCATGAGAATTCCCAAACGGGAAAGAAAACATTGCGCTTCGAAGGACAGATGCCCACTGAAAGCCTCCTGAGAGAGGCATTGAGAGCAGAGTGATTTAATGTGAACACACATACAAAACATGCTCCGCCTACATCAACCCACCCTCCCCTCCATCCATCGGCGCATCTTGTGAATCGTGCAATTAACAAACACATCCGAGGTGATTAAAACAGGAGCTATAGCCTGCTGGAGAAGAGGAGCGAGGGCACGGGGAGGTGGAAGAGGAGAGGATGGAGGGTCGAGGTGGTGCCAGTGGAAAGATGCAGCATGGTGGGCGCAGCGGGTTTGGTGTGTTACCTGCACTGGCTGGTCTTCCCACTTCCATTTCATGCCAGCGTTGCTCTAAGATGGTGGCGCGGGCTGCGTCTTGCTGTACAGGAAAAAGGAGCAGTCTGCTGTGGATGGAGCAGAGGAGGAAGGGAGGAGGAGGAGGGAAGAGGCGATGCAGAGGAGGGCGAGGAGAGAGGGAGGGCAGAATCAACAGCAACCCCTCCTCCTCCCTCTCTGTTTTTCAGTCTCCTTTTGCCAGCTTTCCTTCAGTGGTCTTGTGGTGGTAGCCTGCACAGAAAGCGGGATAGAGAAAATCAGAGAGTAAGAGGGAAAATTTTAAGAACATGGTTTATCCATCAAAACGCATGTGTATAGTTCACGGCAGCATACAAACACAAGCCATGAACATACATGAATGCATGTGTACGCACATGCATGCACACACACACACACACACACCTTTTCATGTCTGTTCTCATGGTACAGTCTGCCCCTGAGCATGCAAATGACTTTCATTATGCAAATGTATGCAAATCAGATCCAACCATCTGAGAATCAAGGGTGGGAAAGAAAAAAAAAACTCGACACAGAGATTGAATGAAAGAATGAAAGAGAAAAAGGGACAAGAGAAAAATCCTTTTGAGTGGCAGGAGGCTGTAAGTTAGGTAAATGCTCTGTGAAAAAACAACGGCAGCCCAATTGGACAAACACCATTACCTTCTCTTATTGTGTCTATGACTTAATAAAAAAAAAAAAAGTAATTTCCTGCGTTCTTGTCATTTTAAAAGATATCAATTTTTAAAAATTGATCTGATGTCTCTGCCTTTTGTAGCAAAGGCTTTGCCGATGTAAACACAACGTTACTTAAACTCAAGGACACTGATGATGATCCACATTCCTGTCACCATCTGACAGATGCAGTTAAGCACTAGTGGAAATAATGTCGCACTTTCAGCATCGGTAGAAATGTAAACAGTTGTTCAGCACTGTTGACACTCACCAGTTAAGCTAACTTGGATTTGACATAGCTTCAGTAAATCTGACTGCAGTGTGTATTTCTTTTAGCCTTAACAGCTGACTCAAAGCTTGTGCTCTCAATTCAGATAGTCTGACTGCAGCCATTCTCATAATAGGATGTTCTGCATTTGGTGTGTGCATCAGTGCAAAATAAGAAGCAGCAAGTCATTAGGTGGCTAAATGCTATTAGCACTAACACTGACTGACCACTGTGGGTATCAGATGAAAGGGATTATTTTTAATTGCTTAAAATCAGCAGTCTTTATCAAAACCCTTCCCTCAATGACTTACACCTGCCCATGGAAACCTGTGAGTCTAACACCATGGCATCACAATGTAGCCAGCTGACTAAGTTCAATATTCACTAGCAGGTGGAGCCTGTATCTCACAGATTTAGTGACATAGTTCCTGAACCCTTCTATTCAAAGAAATCAACAAAGAAAGCTGACTAATCAGTGAACAGAGCACACTGTCTCATTTTGCTAATACTCTGAATCCAGCAGAAAGGATCCTCCATTAGCCAGCAGAGGAGGGAGCCAGCTTTTGTCTCTGGGTGTCAGTAGGGGAAAGCTACGTCTGAAATTGGAATAAGGTGGTAAAAACAGGGGTGACTTGGAGTGTGAGAGAGTTGGGGTGGGTAAGCAGGGAGGGGAAGGACTACAGGGGTGGGGTACTGCTGAATGGTGGCAAACCTCTCCTAATTGGCACTTGACATTTTTTTGCCATTGGCACTGGAGTGGGCCAGCTTTCAAGCCCTCTCCGGGTCCTTGTTGGAAAAGTGCCTTATGCAAATATGGCGAATGGGCTCTATTGTGAAGCCTCTGATATTAACAGCTCACGCAACAATGAAATTGTGTGCTCACTCTGGACTCATAGGTGTGTGAGAGAGAGCTAGACAATGGCAGCGGGAGCAGCTTCAGTCTGAACAGACCCTCCATCGGATGCTTTGCCAAGTCATTTCACCAGAATGGGCTTTTTCTGAGGACCGAGGCTCTCAGTAAAAGCTTTATTAACGACTGAAACAAACAAATGCATGCACTGTTTTGCTCTGGCTCTGAGTGTGGCTCTGTTTGTACTGCTGCTGAATGGCTCGATTTATTGTGGTTGAAAATACTGAAGGTCTGGATAGAAAAGGCTTCACTCATTCTCTTTGAAAGATATTTCCCCTCTTAAAACATCACTGTCTCAGTTCTAAATGTGAAAATGTATTCATGCTTCAGTGCTGTACTGCACTCCCTCTGATATTTCTTTCTTCCTCTGTGTGCCCGCATTGTTTACCCTTAACTCGCTCCCTTGGGTGAGCACAGCTTGAGATCTAAAGATATCTGCAGAATCCCTTTGGAGGAAACTTGGAAAATCACTGGAGAAATGTGACAAAACTGAGCTACTTTTTCAAAAGAAGCAAAAATGATAAGAGGCCAGTGCCGGACAGCTCGGCCAAACACACTCTAAACTAACGCTTCCAAGTTGACAGGGTCTGAAGCATTCTTGTCATCTGAAATCACAAAGCAAACTTCATCTTTATCTCCAGTCAACTCAGACCAGCAGGGAGGCAAACAGAGCAACGGTTCAGACAGCAAGAATCACCCCCGTGTGGTCCGAGCACAGTCAAAGTACACCTGTTACTGCTAAGTTGCCAAACTTAATCTCCTTTGTCTGAGGAGGCCCACTGACTTTTGCAACTGCCTAAGATACATTCATTTCTCTGTCAGCGTATGGGGTGGAGGGAATGCCACTGTTGTTGAAAATAACAGGGTCTGGCCTTCTGCTCCGGCCCAACAGCGAAGCCATTTTCCAAACCCTGTTGGTGTGTTCCGTCAAGAGAAAGAGAGGCAGAGAAAAGGGGGCAAGAGTCACTGGGTCTTATTCAGAAAACTGTCTGGCTGCTTGGACCTGGCAGTGCTGAAAGGGAGGCAAAGGGGCACATTGTCCCTCAGTGACAAGTGGACTAGCTCTATTGACTGTAAAGTCTACTGGTGGGGGGGCAAGTCGGACCCGACCACAATGGCTGTTTTTCTATTTGACACTTGGAGTCTAAATCTGCTTGCCTAGTGCATGAAAACTAAGACAAACCCACCACTCTCCTCCTCCTCCTCCTCCCCCTCCTCTTTCCTCTCCTCCTCTCTGCCTTCTTTCCTTCTCCACCTTTTCTCTTTGAGCTCTCTTTCTATTTCAGACACTATCATGGGACACAGAAAAGGAGAGAGCAAAGGCCCTAAGGTGGTTTTTAGGAACTCTCCCATCTCCGTGCCATTTTCAGGCAGGCAGACGCTAAGATAGTTTCTACTCTGGGGTCCCCAGTGTGAAGTGTTAGTGATATAACTGTGCCACACACAGAGCCAGCACAAAGCATTTGCACCATGACATGCGTCTCCCAGGGCACTGCTTAGGGTATAAACACAATCTGTCCCAGACTTCAGTTCCCATTCACCCCCAACACAGTAACTGACACAGAAAAGGAGGCAAGAGAAGACAGCTTATCTTTATACTGCGTAAAATCCACCTGCCTTGTACCTGTTACATATTAAATTGGTAAATGCAAAATGTACCTGAACAGATATACATGTGCTTCATATTAGGCAGCCACAATCATCAATCTATCATTTCCAAAAACAGATCAAGGCTGTGGCGTGTTCATACATCTACACTGTAATAAAAACACATTGGCAGTGGTGGCAGCACCACAACAGAGAGGGAACCAGGTACTACTTTGCCATCCAAGAAGGTGACATCTCTGGCTGTCACTTCCTGTCAAGGCGCTCATTCCTCTCTCTTACTAGCTTTGAGCCCAGAGCTCAAATGTCACACTGAGCACCTGCAATGCAGCAGGCAGGCAGGCAGGCACAACTGCAGGGCTCGAAGAGATTGACATTGTGAGGTGAGGTTACCACACAAGCTTTAAGGAATTTCACTTCGGCCCTGCACAACTGTTTAGAATTTGTACTATGTCAAGCTGAATATATCCAAACTTGAGGGTGACGTTTTAGCTCAGCCATGTTGAGACAGCAAACCGCCAAGTGGAATAGGTATTACAATTGGAGTTCACTGCTAGCCTTGTAGTTCCAAAGCCTTGAGACCTTGGGAACAGTCTTTAGTGGCCTCTCTCAGCAGGAGTGACCCTCTAGCTTTGATGGGCAGAAAAGAAATCACACCTTCAATCAGCCATCAGAGGCCTTGAGGTTGAAGATCTGATTGACCAATTACTCCTCACCATGAGCCCGGGCAAAGAACCTAAAGGCCGAGATTGTTCTCCTTCTCTCACTCATGGATTTCATCACTGGAGGCACCTTCTGCTTGATTGCCCCTGGACCACTCCCCCCTCGAAGCCTTGCGCGTACACACAGCAGCATTCAGTGAGATCCCATCAGGCCTTTCCACATGGTAGCACCTCATGCAATGGAGGCTTTGCCACGGCCCATTCACAACCAAGCCAACTGTCACGTCAAATCAAACAACAGCCAGGACCCCAAATCAAACATCTTTTCACGCAAAAGGGAGAAAGGAGTAGGTGGGAAGGAGAAAAAAATCAACAACGGCTAACTTAACAAAACTGGCCTCAAACAAATTCTTGTCTGTTCGCTTAGGTGCCGGCGGGGCGTTGGGAGCCCGGATTAACTGGGAGGGATCATTCTTAACTCACACAATCCCATCCAAGTCAGAACATATGTATAATTCATAGCACCGTATGCAGCTCCTATGATATAAAAGGCCCCACATTCTTTTCATATTGCATGTTCTCTTGATGCCAAAGATGCAAGCAGCGAAGTCGGAATCCATGGAGCCAAGTGAATAGAGTGTTGACTAAACTGGCTAGCAAACTGATTAGCTAACACTGACTTGTTAAACGACTTGCCAAAGTCCACCGGCTTTGGTGAATCAGTGTGGGTCTTTTTCTGCAAGCTTGTCACTCCCGGCCATGTGATACTAAGGCTAAGCCCCTGCATGCAGCCCCACACACAAGGATCATGGGGCTTATTAGATTAAAAGTGATCCTGTTGCACCAACCGTACTGCTATGGATCACTACCACTGGCTGCAGGGGGCTGTAGGGAATATGTATGGCAATGTCCCATTTATTGCTACATGCCCGCCAACGGTATTCTGCACTTCTGAATGCTGATGGGCCACAACAGCAAATACAGACAGAGCCACACAGTGAAATTAGGTTTGGCTAAAAGCCTTGTGGTCTGGGATTTGATCACACACAGGCACTCACACATATATTCAATAAACCTATAGAACAGTGACACCTCATGTACCCTACCTCTTTCTGCATTCCGCTCCCGTGTCCTTTCAAATGTTGTCCATTGTCTTCATTCACTGTTGCTGTTGTTGTGGCAGAGTTTGTGTTTCTTTTCTTTTCTTTTTTTTTTGAGGGAGGCGCATATGGGGTCTTGATGCCTTTTCAGGAGTGTAATGGGATTCTTGTTACTTTCGGTTATCTAGCTTTATGAAGAATGTACATCACTCATACAGCTAGATAACCAAAGATAACAACCAACCCCTAAGGCTACCCATCCTCTCAAGCTGCGGCCGAAGTAACATGGGCCAAATTCTGACCTATAAGCAGAGGAGAAAGCTGTTAATAAAACATGATTCTCTTTGACTTTACATGATTTGAGATATTACAGACTAATTGAGTACAGAGTTAAAATTGATGTCAAAAATGAGCAAAGTCTGGAAAAAAAAAATCAAACAGCAGTTAACACCAACTCTGAACAAAGACATCTCTCTTCTGGCTTGGGGCCTTTTTTCCTCATTCAACTTACAGTGGCCCTTAAATGTCCTGACCCTTAATTTTGTGACGTCACCAAGTGGCCCCTCACTCCGCCTCAAACCACCTAAACCAATAGGAAACCTCCCTTTGTGCAAAGAAAGCTTTGATTGGCCTGAAAGTAATGCCTCCATATGAAAAAAATCCCCAAAGTCAAGCAATCAGTGAGCGGCACCAATAAAAAAAATGTACACAAGTTGATAAACCAGTCCAAACCGGCTATCGCACCAACCTTCCCTTCTCCGGCCTGGAGCCCATCCCTGTGGCGCACCCGCCTCACCCGCTGACTGGCTCCATAGGGGGGTGATGGCTTCAAACGCCACCCCCCGCCACGGCCCAAATGCGTTTTTAAATTAAAAGAAGATCCTGGCTGCTTGACTACAAAAGAAACTGGTTTGTCTTCATTTACATTATCTGATGCCAAAGCAGAGGTTGGCGTCAAAGTGAAGATAGACGGGTTTAAGATGTACATACATGTGTAAAAAACAATCTCCTTACATATACACCAACGTTGATGTAAAACAAACACGCAGACTTGTAAAAGCATAAAGAAGGGGTAGTCGACATATCCTCTCACCCCTAAAAATGTCCACAGAAACACACAAATATCGAGCTAAATGCACAGAAAACCCATCTTCACTTGTACAGGTAAAGACAATGCTGTAGCACACACACACACACACACACTCTCCCTCTCACACACGCCATAGTGACACATGGCATGAGGCCCCATCTAATTAAAGCTGCTCTGTGTGCCCAGATCCCTGTTGTGGCAGGCTCCTCCCCCACCAACGCCACTGCCAAGTAAAGCCCTGCTGACTGAAAGCAGAGTGCGATGGAGAGATACTGAGAGAGAGTGAGAGCGAGAGTGCCAGAGGAGCGCGAGAGATAGAATATCCTCACCCTCGACCACACACACCCAAAACCTGAACACTACACGACTTCACAGGCAACATGCAGGAGCCAGCAGAGACGGCTACGTCCCTGTTAGCAAACAACAAATCCCCCTGGCATTGTTCTCCCTCCAGGTGAGAAGAAACAGCTGCTCTTCTTCTTCTACTGTCTGAATCTGTGTACATTTTTAAAAAAGGTATCTTGTTGTCGTTCAGATGGCTGTCACTGTAACACAGACCTTCGTCAAGGAGCTTTGTTTCAATCCACAAGGACAAAGCGAGGCCCTTTAAGAGAAGGAACTTGCCTCAGCTCCCACAATGCTGCTGCACTGGATCTCTCTCTCTCTCTCTCTCTCACACACACACACACACACACACACACACACACACACACACACAAAGCATATACCCAACAGTGTGTGAACTTTCACATGTTTAGATGTATAATTACAGGCAATATCAGACCACGCACACACATCCAGTCACACTCACACACACAGACTCGCAGCTGCAGTCAAACATAAAAAATCAATAAATATCTCAGCTTCTCAAGACTGGAAGACTAATTCATATTTTTAAATTTTAAATTGATATTAAAATACACAAATTTTCACATATTTTAAAATGAGAAATTACCCTGATTACATAATGGTCAGATTTTAGTTTTATTTTCATGTCTTTTTTTTTTTTTTTTTTTTTTACAGTATTTTAAGAATAACAAGAAAAACCTACAACATTATAAAAATTCTCATTAATTTCCTCTGTTTCAACTGAATGTTACCTGTTTTAAAAAACATATCATTCACTTTACTGTTAATTCGCGGCTTGAGTTTGGTGTTTGAACTCGTCAGTAATTGATCACAGTATTATTTTGGCAGGGAAATGATGCAGCACTGACATTAACATTTTTAATCGCTGCAGCCTGTGCTGTGAGCTTCATGACTGGTTTTCAGATCACATATATTTTCACGATTTCCAAGTGGGATAAAGAGAAAGATAATTATATGCAGATTGCACTTATTTCCCCATTATCATTAATAGTCCTTTCATTAACACTGACTTATTCGTGGCTGTGCTGCTCGTATATAATTCTAATAACGTGACACAATTTCAGTATTTGTCTTCTGGGGTTTTATCCCCACAGTGTTCACCTTTCACGACGCATTTCACCCGGGAAACTGTTCACGCAGTGAGTTCAGAAAATGTAGCTGGTACAGATCTTAACCAGTTTCTGTTCTGCAGAACTTTATATCGGAAAAGCTCAGGGTGTCAAACCTACACCACGGTGCTTCTTTTCGTTCACTCACCTGATCTCTGATAAATAATAAATAATAGATAATTTAAGGTATCAGTCGAGCTTCAAGTTCTTTCTCTCACCATTTAAATAAACCATTTAAAAAAATAAGCTGTGCCATTGGCCAAGACGGTCATGACGTCAACAAATCCGGTGCTTCTTTGGAAATAATTCATGCGAAGGTTCAGAGCTGATTTGCAAGAAATTGATTCCTCTTATGAAGATTTATTTGGAATCATTTGATTAAAACCATGAGGTGAAAACTGGGTAAAACGTTTCATTTTACGCCATTTTATGTCGGATTTTCAGATTGTATGCTGCATTTTGAAGCAGCAAAGACAATTACGCACGAGTTTTACGCACGACAAAAAAGTGTTTTACGCACGTGTTAAAGCGACAGTTAAAGGTAGATGCGTGTATTTCTGAAATTACCTGAACGGAAGTGGCACCCTGAGGTGATGGTGCGGGCCTGCTGGCAAACACACCGTGTTTCTCTCTGATAAACAGACACACACTATGTTCACAGTCACGCTGTTGTGTGTGTGCATCTGATTAGCTTAAAATGGCGGTTTGTAGAAAAGCAATACATATATTTTTCACACGACATTAATGTAATGAAACTATGAACATCCCTGATTGTGTGAATTTTGCAAGTGACAGCACAATTTTTGCCATGACGTTCTGATGGGCTGTGGCTGTTTTTCATCATATTCCTGTTTAAATTTTAACTCTTTTTTTTAATCTAGTAAAACACTATTCTACTTAAACCTATAATTACATGCATAACTTTACTATAGCTATAACTTCATAGCTATTTACCTCTGACTATATACCATAGTATATTTTTTTGAGTTAATTTGTCGTTTTTGTCGTATTTCTTCAGACATAAAATACATTATTCCTATAAACTTCCCGAAATATCCAACCTGACTACGGAAGCCTGTGTGTGATGTGAGTGACAGTGAGAGGTGGTAGCCCATATTACCTACAGTAAGCCACGTGAGGCCGCTGAATGTCTCTCCAGGGATCCCTGGAAAAAAGAGACGATCATTTTATTCTTCAAATGGACTACACAGCACGGAGGAGCCAAATTGCCCCATTTTACATATGGCAGCCTTCGATCAAACAGTAAAGACAATCAGCAAACTGCATTTTCCTCCCACAAGGATTTAAAAAAAGAAGAAAAAGACAGTTATGATGAGCGTGAAAAGGTGCAGACTTCAGCCGTGGACCGTGTGGCGCTTCTGCAGCCTGTGTATTCTCACAGCACATTATTGCTCTCATTTTGCAACCACTGACCATATTCCTTTATGTTCAAACATAAAGGAATATGGTCAGTGGTTGCAAAATTACTACTCTAAAATACACTGCAATGGCACACACAACTTTGTCTTCGTGTGTGTGTGTGTTCTATAATAAGTGAAAACCCTAAAATTGTATAACCATTTTTTTTTTCCAAAATTAAATTCCAAATTTTTAGCCTTTCGATGAATCTGAATTTTGAGCAAACGTTCTGCTTCTCGTGCATTGACCCCTGTCTGCATACACATTCATTCACTCGTGTTCATCAAACGTTGCATAATCGCAGATTTATATATATATATCTATATATATATAGATATAGATATATATAGTGGTTTAAAACACCCCCAAGCTCCACAGCCTCAGTTTTCTCCCCCGGTGTGTCCGGGAGTCGCACACGTGTTCTCGGCACAGGCCTCGTACTCGGCGCACACGTGTGGACTGGATATTTGGCCTTGTGATCCCTTTATCCGCCAACTATGGGTGTGAACGCCACCACTTTGTCTTAATACGTATGCATTGCAGGCCTGTCCGCTGGTAATCCTCATATCTGAGACACATGGCCAAACAGAGTCCTGCAAGGGCTTAATTTGGAAAAAAGGAAAGAGAAAAAAAGCTTTTCTCTTTTTGTTCCCAGACCGTGATCGTGTCAGATTGGGTGGGTTTTGGTGCCATATGTTGCCTGCCTCTGCCGCTCCCGCTGCTACAGCGAGCAGAGCTGGAGAAGTGACCCTGCTAAGTGCCTGGACATGTGTATGAGAAATGAAATCAGGGCTGGAAGCGCCTTTTGGCCTTTGTGGCTCCCTGTGAATGGCGCACATGAAGCCTGTGCACAATGCGTCATTGAGGCTGTGAAAAAGAGGAGTTTTCCCTCAAAGCAGAGCCAAACCACGTCTAATTACAAGTTGCTCTTTCACTGATACATTTCATCATTTACCCAGAGAATGCAGGTTTGTTGCTGCATGTTCATCTGTGACCTTTCACTAGACCTGGGAACTGTTCTATTTAAGAAACTGATTAATTAGAGTGGTTCCATCTTACATCCTCCGGTGCAGTTGGAAAAGAGAACCAAAAATAAAAGACAAAATGTTCTTATTTTTGCTGAACCACATGTTTCCATCTTCCATTAGCTGCCAACAGCTTCCAGTCTGAGAGGAATATCACCTTCTACTTTACACTTCTCGGCACATCAGGACAGAAACAGAGACAACAATAAGAAATGATATTAAATTTAGAACTGAAGACCTGCTGCACAAACACCCATCGCCCATTTTCGCCTGCTGTTGCTGCCACATCCACACTATACACACATCCTGCTCCGCTATGTGTGCAGGCTGGCGACATACACTGCGCGGATGCAAACGCGCTTTCCTCCATTATCTTAGCCAGAGCTGCGCACCTGCCAGAGCCTTTCCCCCTGAAGAAAACACAGATTATATTTTATACTCACGTCGTCGCCTGAGAGTCGCTGCGGCGTCCGCTCTTCAAACCCGAAAAGCGAGCGGCTCGGGAGATGGAGACCAACTGAGCTGCCGGAGGCTGGACCGCACGGTCTTCATGGCTGCGGCTGGTCGTGACGTCTCTCTGGCTCCATCCATTCAGCTTCCCTCGGACGGGTTTTCCCCCTGTTTTATTATCATCCCCATTATTTCCCGCGGAGGTGGATCGCGACGCCCCCCCTCCTGCCCGCGCCGTCGCTCGCACTCGCCATTCCTCGCGTCAGATGCAATATGAACTAAGACATGCCTGCTCTAAAAACATATATCGCCACTAAGGCCCTCCCCTTTATGACACGATGCAGGTCTGTTTTTGTCTCCTCCTCTAAAAAATGAAAGCAGACGTGCCTGTGAATAAGCGTGGATGCCCGAGTTCTCAGCTCTAATGGATCAGAATTCTGGAAACTAATGATGTGAATTCATGTTTGAGTTCTTCATTTAATTCAGTATTTAAGGCTAAACCAAACAGAATTATCCAAATGTTGACATCCATCCTCATACAGCATAAAATAAGTTACTCAGATTCATAATTAATCCTCTAATTGCGCATAAATGGACAACACGGGCGCCTCCACACATGCAGCGTCCTCTCTGCTGCGTCTGCTGTTTGTGCATTCGGGAGTTTCACATATCAAGTGTGTCGTTTTGAGCCCCGTTTCGGCCCATGTGGGATTATAAAAAGTTTCGTGTAATCTTGTCTGGCTACCAGTATTCGTTTGACACAAAGCCCCCGGCGGAGACTGCGGCCTCCGCTCATGCGCCTGGATCAAGTGCGCACATCCACTATTCTCATTGTCTGCGTCTTTGATACAGAGGAGTCCAGGAATGTGACCAGGGGGTGAAGACCGTGCAAATCAGCTTTTACTGTCACCGCCGAGCCCAGAGCCCGCAGACAAGAGCCAAGAAAGGGGGTCTGGGTCACTTGATTATCATAATAATCAGATCGCGGGGATAAAAATCTCCTTTGAATAAATTACTGGTTCAATAGGAGGCGCGACTGCCAAAGAGACAACTTTGTCAGCCCCCGGTTTGTTGTCGGGGGTTCTCTCTGCCTACCAATGTCCCGGGCTCCCCTTTTCTTTCTCTCTAAATTTTGGACGCTTTCCTGGAGATCAAACTCTAAATACGGCTACTGTTTCTCTCCTCCCCTCCTCTCGCCCGCGCCGATGCCTGGTTACCGAGTCCGGACAGGCAGGCAGGCAGGCCTCGAGCTCCTCTTGGGAAAGCGAAGTGGTTGGTGGTGGCTAATGGGCTAAGGACCGTGTACAATAGCCGGGGTGCACCATCCAGCCACCCCATTCCCTCCTTACCCCCATCACTTCTCCTCCTCCCCCCATCATACCTCTCTCTTATTGCGAGGCTGCATGGGAACCCGGGCACTGAGGTGGACCAGGGGCCGTTCAGCATTGCGGCGGCACAACTCAAGTTCATTAGTATCCATCAGGCCATTTCTTCATGCCCCCCACCCCCCACCCCCCAATCCACTTTACTCTGCAAAGGCCTGAGTTTAAGATCCAGCTCATGAAGTCTGTTCCTCTAAATGAAGATTTTTTTCTGGATTACAGCTGGATGAAATGCAGGATCAGGCCATGACTGCAGCAGCTTAAACAGCAGTGTCTGTAACTATGACTGGACTTATTTAGTACTACACTTACAACCATAACTGAAATTACACTGTGACCAAAACTACAACCATAATGCTGTTTTACACAGTTAAAACTGTAATTACTGTAACTATTTTATGATGCAGAAATACCACAGTGTAAAATGCTCCATCACTGCTGATGCTTTGAAATGTGAGCACCATTAAACCTGGGCGACATGAAAAATACAAATATACCGTTAACTGAGGAGCAAATGAAATCCAACATAACTGCAGGCTTAAAGGTGCAACATGTGAGTATTTTAGTTTAAAATATCCTGTAATTAAGTACGGTCGTCAGCAGAATGTGAAGAAATATCTGTTGTTTTTATTTATCGTGTTGCAGAGAAATCTATTGAATTTAGCATGCTAACCAGCTAGCCCCAGCCCGTCTCGTAATACCTATTTGTACCTTAAGAGGCAACAGTGAGTCACAGCAGCATCCAATCCATGTAGGTTTGGCAACAGGTCAACAGCTGCCCTATGCTGGGGTTAGATTTAATCAAGCTAACGTTAGTTCAACGTGAGGGTGAGGGTTGAAACTCGTCTGTGATTGGCCACTGAGCCCAGTCCAGGAACATGCAAGCACCACGCTCTCATGTTTACCCTGAATGACAGACGCGAAGAGAGGGCCGGGTAAAACATCGTGTATTTTTTGATGGTCCACAGATGCGGCGGCCCGATGATGGCCAGTTCGATTATGGCACGGGGGCAAGGGGGGTGGACACCCCAACTTTCTGGTGATACGCTGCCTCCTGTTTGTTTGGGGGATGAATTCAACAGTTAGCCAATTCTTGCACATTCCTCCTTTCAAAAAGACAAACAGAGCTAAAGTCACAGATGCAGTTTCAGCAGGATCATATAGATTTTACAGGAGAGCTGCTGAATTTGGTTGCACCAGACTGGCAGGTGTTTTTGTTATTTTGGCCACCCTCTGTTTATATACTTGGAAATCTTAGAAATCTTAGAAATCTAACAGGTGTAGTCACATATAATATAACATCATATCACAGAAGAGTTTCACTGATATGAAACATAAACCTTTTTAAGTTTTTAAGTGAAAAAAAGTTTAAAAGTCTTTGCTGCTGCGTTTACAGACCCTGTAGATGTAAACAACCCTTTACCAAGAACACAAAACATAACTCACACAACCAACACTGTCTGTCTCCGTATTAAAAGACCTGTCAGTCAAATCGTGCCGTGACAGGTTCCAGTGCTGCGCTTCCAATTTTGTTTATGGGTTGTTGTTTTGCTTATGTTCGGATCTCAGATTGTGTCTTTAAACCAGCAGCAGGATGTGTTTACAGCCCACACACTGTCTGCACCGAGCTAAAAAAATCCAGTCAACCAGTTCAGGTGCTGACCAGCATGTAAAACACTTCCATGAATAGGAACCAAGGGCCAAAAAAAAAAGAGACTCGGTACACAGAGCACAGACGACAAGAAGAGATCAGGGAATGTTTCAGGTCTCGATCCTTTTTCCATGAGATTTGATACATTACTGTGATTCTTTACTTTATAGATAAACCAATAAACCATATGAGCAGTGACAGCCCCATCAAAACACACACAAATTTTGATTATACATTTTGATTCAGTCTCAGGCTCTTTGTTAAACGATGGAAAGATTTTCACTGAATTCACTGTAAAACCTTGAATAACTGATTTCAAAACCAAACATCAGATTTTTTCTGAGGTCTGGTTGTTAAACACTCTCCTCAGAGAAGACCTCGTTCATCTCCTGTGCCTGAAATATTCCGATTGTTCTGCTGAGGATTTGATCCTTACACCATCTGAAGACATGTTCTGTTCAGAGCTGATGATATTTGCTGCATCGTTTTCAGCTTTGAATCGAGTGTGTCGACACATTTCAGCATCAGCTGGGTCGTTCCTTCACATCATCGTGAATTTAGTTTGTGTTAACTGTCTTTCAGATTATGCAACATAAACCAGGACAGCCATTACTGGCTCATATAAAACCACCACAGGTCAGCACAGGTCAACTACGTTTGTACGGTCTCACTCCATCTCCGATATTAAGTGTGTTTTGTTTGATTCATTCATTCGTATCTTGATGAGTTATGTTTGGAATAATGAAGACCTGGTAACGAAACATGACAAATAGAAAAAGAACGACTGTGTTGACATTTGTCGTTCTGTACACTTCACTCAGGGCACTCTGTGTTTTGGGCTTCATCCATCCCGACATGACTTTCATTCTCTAATCTACCTGTTGTGCAGCTGCACAGGTAAACTGCTGCAGTCACATCAATTCTCTCCTTCAGCATCTCCCAGTATAACATCCCAGTGTGCCCAGTGCACCAGCGTCCCAGTGTCAGAGACGTGCTCTGCAACTCAAAGCTCGGGATCTTTTGTCCCTCAAAATCTGCCCATATTGTTGGAGCTCCGTGGGGGCCAAACAGCCTCCCTGTGCCAAACCAGACAGACTAACCGCCCAAACACCCCCATCTCCACCACACACACACACACACCACTGTCATTCTAAGTAGTTCACTAAGCAGGCAACAGTGGTATGGTGGTAAATTTAAAAAAAATTAAGGATGAGAAAAAGAAAACAATCAGAAAACACTGAACTTTGCTTTTGTCTTTTTCATTTGACTTAAACATGAACCTGTTTGCTCTTACACATGAAATCCTTTAGACTGGGACATGAATATTTCTGTCAGGGGTCTTTTTTTTCATATGTTTGGTTTTCCAAGTTTTTTATTTCCAGCCTTTAATCGTCTTTTTCATTCTTGCCTGACTGGAAGCGAAAACCCTCAAACTGCTGCCGCCTCCTTCGTGTGCTGCCATTTTGCGTTTCCATTTTGCTCGGACACATTGCATCAGAGGAGCTACAGGCTTTGACAGCTGCAGATCTCCAGACTCACCTCGGAGTGAGATCCTCCTCCAGCATCCTTTGCATCCCTTAACACCACAGAGCCCGGGCGGCAGGGCTTCACTGCGGCGCTGAGCAGGAAAATAAAAAGGCTTTTGTCGATGCCACAGATAAACGCGGCCTGTCAGAAAAAAAAGGTCTCCCTCTGTTTGCCAGTGAGACATAAAGCTCCAGCAGGATTCCTGTCGGATGAGCGGCTGGACATGAGAGAAAAGTCCGCTTTTGTTTTAAAAAATGAACGAAAAAAATGCATCCTGTAAAGCATGCAGTAACAAAAAACATGGCGGATTGAAAAATCTCCCACGCCAGTCATTACGCCTACAATTAGAAACTCATTTGCATAAATGCTAATGAGTCAAATTCATGTCGGCGCTGGAGGGAAACGAGGGTGTTTTTTTCTTTGCACGTGGACTTTGAGGAAGAGCAGGGTTGTCACCCGGATGTTCGAGGCCTGAGGAGGCTTCTGTTTTCACAAAGGTTTTTGGTCGAAGCCCCCAGACAGATGCGAAAGCAGGAGGCTTGAATGAACGATTCTCGGGCTGGAAGCTTCACATGTGACATTATTCCTGTTTCCACACGGTTTGAGTGACAGCGCCTCAGATCTGTTTAACATCATGGTTTCCCGCATTTCACATCCTTTCAGTTGTACTGAGTTTTACGTTTAGGCAGAAATAGTTTTATACTCGTTAAATCTGCAGAAATAAATTCAACCCTGCATCATTTTAATTTGCATGAGCTGTTTATGTGTGAACATCATATAAATCCAGTTCCCTGTTTCTCAGCTCATCGTGTTGTCATAAGCACAAACGCTCATTTTTATCGATTTCAACAAATCAAAAGGAAACATATACATTTCTATTTTTAAATAAAGAGTGTTAACGTTTTTGTCCACGTAATGGTTTGTACATAACGACACACACACACACACACACACACACACACACACACACACACACACACACACACACACACACACCATAGCTGCTTCATGGTGCTGGTTTATTAAAGCTTATTAAATCATTCATGAATGCTTTGGGTTGCCAGGTTGTGACAAATGTTTTCTATTTGGTAACTGTGTTGTGGTAAATATTTGTCAGTCGTTAATAAAATACCTTGTGAAGGCATCATCATCATCATCATCATCAGTAGATTCTGGTCTTTATTCCTGATGAGAAGACAAAAACGTCACCAAGGCGCAGGTTGTTCCTGTTAATGACGTTTAACGGAGCTGAAACCGCGTCACGCAGATGTTTGCTGCTAATGAATAAACCATTGGTTGATATAAATGATGATTGATTAGAAAATGGCAGCTTTTATTGTTTGACTGGGGCCATTTTACTCTCAGTGGCCACTTTATTAGGTACACCTAAATAAAATAAAATCTGATGTAATCAGCAGCTCGGCCACAGACTCTGACTGTGCACAGATAAGAATGTAAAGTTTGACACAGTCAGAATTCAAGCACATGTGTATTACTGAGGCAGTGAGTGTGTGGTGGTGTTGGACTGAACAGTAACAGTATAATCCTCCTAAAGGTTGGTTTCAGCAAGTCGAGGTTCTGGAGGTTTTAGTTTTGCTTCCTCTGCTTTATTTTTATTTATTTTTTATTTTTGGAGGGGGGCGGGGGGGGGGGGGTGATGAGATGACGCTTCATGCGAAATTAATTGCTTAATGCTTGCGCAATGCGGACATGCGCAGTGGAGCTGTGCATTCTGATCCAGATCGAGGCCGCGCGCACCCACAAGGAAAAACGGGTGCGTGTGTGTGTGTGTGTGGGTGTGTGTGTCAGAGAGAGATGTACACTGATCATTATATTTCTTTAAAAACATTGTAAAGTCCTGTCAATGAATTTTCCCTTGTCTGTTATTCTTTCATTTAACAATATAAAACATTATTTGGGAGAGAAAAAGATTAAAGAGGATAAAAATCCTGACTGAACTCGTTTGCACTGATCCGTCTTTTCCCTGTGAATCTGAGACATTTCCAGACGCCGTGAAGCTTTTACATCATCTAAGCTTCTGCACGTGGATTTTTAGGATCCAAATTTCAAGTTAAATGCGTGAACGAGTAAAAATAGATTTCAAAATAAAGGATTTTCTAAACGTGTCTCTTGGTTCTGTTCTTGAACACTGACCGGAGACCAGTTTATTACACACACATCATTACTGCAGCAGTGGGTGGACACGATGTCTCCTATTCATACTAATGATAAATGAATATAAATCTTATTATCATCAGTAGATACAGTGAATGAGTCTGCAGGCTGGATGGATGGAGGAGGAAGACGTGGTGTTTTTCATCTTCCCAACAGGTTATTTAGTTCACTGAGGATCTGCAGCCAAAAAACATGAAACATGGAAACATGAAAACATGAAAACATGAAAACATGAAAACATGAAAACATTTCAACAGGTCCTCGGCTCCTTTAATCTTCCCGTTTGAACAATACGAGAGCAGTCAAGGCCTTTTGTTCATCACATTCACATTAAAATCATTCAACTGAAATTAAAGCGTTTTTTTTTTTCATTTTATTTTTATTTATTTTCCTTAAATTTTTAAATGCTTAGAAAGTAAAAGAAGCAACAAAAAATGCTGGAAAAAGTCAAAAGTCAACTCACTGACTCATGGTTTAAAGACAGCTTACACCTGTATAATTCAAGTAAAAGTTCATTTAAAAGAAACCCCATCTGAAGTGGTTAAACAGACCTTCTCATCATCCCATCAGATTTAAGACATGAGCTGTTTTCTGCCTCGAAACTCGCAGAGTGTGAAAAGACCGCGGCTTTAAAACAGCGATTTAAGGGACTTTTAATTTCTATGACCGGTTGTGTGCAAAGATTAATAGACGATTTAAAATATTTAAAATATCTCCAATAATTTGTCCCATAATTAAAGGACCTGTTGACGTGTGTTTCATTGAAGCGTTTTTCAGGTGAGGAGCTGTTCAAGCTCCAAAAGGTAGAAACAGGTTTCACCTTCTTTCTGCTGCGTGTTGAAAAATCACTGACTGACACATGAGAAGTGACTGGTCCTCAGCTCAGGCCTTCAGCTTCAGGTTTTCACAGGAAACTGTAGAAACGGAAACCAGAGATAATTCTACAATCAAGTCACAGTAACAGGCAAATCAATTGTTTCCTGTAAAATCATTTTCACACACCTGTTACCTCATATTTTAACATGAAAACACACACACACACATACAAACGGCATAAACAGACGTTTGAGATGAAATTTTTTTTTAAAGAAAATTTTGTTACCGAATGAAACAGATGATCGGACGAAAAATAATCAGAAAACAGTTTTTAATCGATAAACGGAAACTTGTTTTCATTTAATGCAGAACAAACCAGTGAATCAGAGAAGAGACTCGGATTCAGCAGCATCTGACAGGAGCGGGTGTGAAAATGAAGTGTAGCTCTACAGGTCACAGAAAAATGAACTGCGTTTACTAATCAGATGTTCAGGAAAATGAGCTTCTTCCCTGTGTAACAGAGTCTGAGCTGAGAAGAGAAGAAAGAAATGTTTCTAAAAGGTAAAAGTTCGTCTCGTTAAAAGCTCCAACGTTTAACGTTTATTTAATATTTAACGTTTTCTCTGTTTAAAAAAACATTCAGCAGCAAATCATAATTTAATCACTGCGGTTCTGTGGGTTTCATTTTACTCCTTTTAATTTGTGTTTCGTAAATTCACAGAGAAACATACCTTCAAATAAAATATTCAGATTTCAAATTATACAAACTCATGAAAACACGTCTAATGTGCAGATTTAAAAATTTAAGAACATCCATAATCCTCTCAGATAGATCCGGTGTAATTTGAATTAACTGTTGAATTAACCAGAGATGTCTGCGGCGGACTACAGGCTGAGGAATCACACACACACACACACACACACACACACACACACACACACACACACACACACACACGCACACGCACAAATGGCGCATTTGCATGTTGTATCCCACGGTGGAAATCACAATGGAGAACAATTAATATGCGCATAAATTAAAAGTGAGAGGGGTTTGTGAATTCCAGGAACAGGCGGTCATCCAAAGAGGAGGAGAGAGGAGAGAAAAGAGGCTCTGTTCACACGGGACAGCATGAGGAGGAAAAAGAGGATGAGGGGTAGAGGAAGAGGAGGAAGGGGAGAAGAGAGGGAGGATGAGGAGATAGAAGAAGGGGAGGATGAGGAGGAGAAAGTAGAGAGGATGGATGGGGAGGATGAGGAGGGGGGAGGAAAAAGAGGAGAGATAGAGGAGCAAAAAAGAGGAGTATAAAAGAGAATAGAGAGATAAAGGAAGAGAAAAGAGACAAGGAGGGATAAAGAGGGAGCCGGAAGAAGAGCAAGGAGGAGACAAAGGAAGGAAAGAATAGGAAGAGAAGAGAAGAGCAAGAGGAGGGAAAGATGGAGGAAGAGGAGATGATGATTTTGACACTGATTCTGTATGAAGACCTGAAACGATGACGATCAGAGCTCGTGTGTTTTATTTTAAACTGGTGTTTAACATCATTGATACTTAAACCTCTGTTAAACACAGACACACTGTCCTCAGGGAGTGTTAGAGGAAGGATTACGTCATCTTAAAGGATGCTCACCGTCACGTAAAGAGTCCGAAGAGCCGGAGAACAAATCCATACGGTGTTTCCCTTTCATATGTTCTCATATGTGCATGACACCACAGATGACAGGACATTTTGTCTTCACGCTCCAACAGTATGTTTTTATGTGCAGAGACTCTGACAGAGAGCTTTACACTGTTTGAGTTGTTATTTGCTTTGTGATGGTTTAAACTCAGCTGTCACCAACAAGCCTGTCAGATCGTCTCCATATATTCCCGGTTAAGATCAGACTGGGATTCAAACCTTGTCTGTTCAAACACAGTCAGAGAGCAGCTGTTGCTCTTCATCAGTGTGAGATGCTGCTCATTAAAAACACAGCTGAACGTACGTTACTGTGTGAGCTCAGCTTGTTCTTATAACATTTATAAGTTCTCCACAGAATCACCACAACATCTGAGGGATCTCTTTAACTCTTTGGTGTCTTGAGGAACCGCTTGATTGTTTTCAGTTTATCTTAGAACGTCTCTGAGTGAAGGGTTTCATTTAGGAACTCCTCAGAACAAACAGCTCACGGCTTCAGAAACCCTCAGAAATAAAAAGAGTTCCTGAAACAAAGCTGCTGGAGGAGCCAGCTCAGACACTGAAGGGTTCCTGAAGAACCCGTCTCCTAACCTCAACGAGGGTCTGACTGCGTTTGACTAAATTTAATGCAAGAAAGCAGGAGCTCGGAGGTCAGAGGTTACAGCTCTGAGGCTTCATTTCTGTGAGTTTATCATTTGAAATCAAAATGAGGAAGGAAACCAGGTTTTCTCAGCTCTCTGTTTATATTTTTTTATATTTACACTCATTTGTTAAATGCAACAACTGAAATACAACAAAAGATTGAGTCAGTGAAGGCGCTCAGAGGACAGGGGTTTCTGATGAGCTGATCCTGCAGACAGAATGAGCAGTAGATGATACCGCCCCCTACAGGTCAGACACTGTTTCTGACAGCGTCACCCATTTTTAGACTTACATCTCCCTCTACTGGCTGTTTCATTTTACTACAACAACTCAGCAATCATCATAGTTAATATGTATTAACTCATTGTTTTATGTGATGTGTTAATGTTTGTGTTACTGTTGTACTAACACTACTGCTACAACAGCAACTCTGGTATGAACAGGTGATTCATTTTGATTTCAGCTTTAGGACAGACGTGCTGAGACCGAGAGAAAACAGTTACAGTCCCAGGAAGGAAACAGTGTTCACATCCTTAATACTCTGCACAGTAATGTAATCCTTTGGCCCCTAACATGTTATCCTGACCTGAACAGTGTGTTTGAGAAAGGGGTGTGTTAGCTGCACTTCATAGTCACTCAGGAGCAGTGAGCATCTCTGGGACAAAGGCCATTTTGTCACTGATTTAATTGATGTGCACTATTCACATATATAAATGTATAAATGTATATATAAGAAGTCAGAACCTCTCGGATGCTGTTTGGATTTCCACCAACCAAACCATAATTTCACAGTGATGATAATACAGCTTAATTCTGATTTTACAAAATGACTCCACTTTACATGGCTTCAGTCTGAAGTGGTGCTGTTAGTTTACTTTATGTGGCCGTTTTGTGAATGTGAACAGTCTCAGAACATTGTATGGATTCTACATGTCCAGTGACACTGGACGTAAAATAAATAAACAAATAAATAAAAAAATAAAATAACGTTGTGATGGTGCGATATTTTTTACAGTGCAGCATGAATAGGATAGATAACATCTGGTTTTTCACTGTTGTTGTAGGTTTGCATCTAATCCACAAGAGAGAGCTCAAACACATCTCTCTGTGCTGTCACAGAATCCCCTCGCCATCCAGTGACTTTGAGCCTGTCTCCATATATGTACTATACACTCAGCTCTATCCTTAAAAGCTCTAAGTGTACATTTAATTTTTTTTTTCTGTATCTTAAAACCTCCCTCAGTTTGAAGACTGATGCTGCGTCACTTAGAATTGTGCCTCCTGTTCATAACAAAGCTTCCTGATAACACTTCACATTGTTCCACTGTCGTGCTTGTCAGCCCGTGAGCTCTGAATTCTGTTTGACCCCTTCTCCACCTCTCAGCGGTCTCAGATCTAAATTAGTGGTTCCTCGCTGAGAACACTGGCCATTAGCTGAAGCTGATTGCAGAGAACCTGAACGTTTCAGCTTCAGCCTGCACAGCCAGGTTCCTCCTGACCTTCCCTGTTAATCCTCTCTGTGACTCTGCTCTCCTGATTGCCACACTTTAGGCCTAATTGAGGGGTACAGGCTGAAGAGGAGTGGGGGCGTTTGTTGGCTCCGTTGCCATAGACACTGAGTGTTGCTAGGCAGCCAACGGGATGCTGTGGAAGCAAAGTGCGGCGGAGCAGCAGGTCACTGCAGAGAGAGGGATGTGCACACACACACACACATCTCTCTCACACTGGCCGACACACTGCAGCAGATGGGGGACAGAGAGAGGACAGAGAGGCAGATAAGACAGATCCAGACAGAATGAATGAAAATACCTTGGGACCGATGGATTTTACAGACACATTAAGATAAAATAAACATTCCCACTTCTTCAGGGTTTGCATGTTAAAGCTGTATTAATCCATGTTTTGGCTCCTTTAAGTCCTGTTTTTGTTTCCGCTACCCCTGTGAAAGCATCTGGTTCTCTGGCTGCTAACTGTTCAGCTGTCTGACTGCTGTTCGCTGCTGGGCAGGTAGTGGACAGTGGGTTTATCAGAGCTTGTTTGCTGAAAACCTGCTGCCTGCTGGTGCTGGAAACACTGACACTGGACTTTACAGGATTAAAATCTGAAAAACCTCCACTGAGAAGTGAGCCTAAAAATGTTAGTGTCAGACTTATCAGTAACTGAGGAAGTTGATGTTGAGGTTGAGGAGATGATATGACCCACCATCATTCCGAAATCCTGAAACTTGTGAACAATGATACTAATCTTTTATGGAAACAGAGAGACATTTGAATAGTAGGGGAATGTGAAATGGAAAAGAGCCACTAACTCCTGAGAAACCGAAGAGATCTGACTTCAGTTTCTTGTGCATTTCACACTGAAAAACAACAAAAAAGGCTCAGAGTAAACAGAAAAATAAACAAAGAGGAGAGAGGATTAGGCCACACAGATAAGACAGAGATAGGGGAGGGAAAGGAAAAGTGAAAAGTGGAACTGTCAAACGATAACGAGAGATAAGGAAAGACAGAGAGAGGAAAGAAGATAAGAGGTAGAAAGAGAGAGGAGAGAAGAGTCAGACAGAGAGCGAGTTACAGAAATAAGACAAGTCTACACTTTTGTTATTTTAATCTTAATTCTGTTTATTCTTCTGATTTGGCAGAATATTAAAAAAAAAAAAAAACAGCTTCCTTGGTTTGCAGTGACAGGAGCAGAGAGTTGTAAACAAGAATAAACAGCAACAGACAGTAAATGTGGATGAAGAACTGAGCAGAGTTGACAAAATTCCTGATGAATCTTTGAAATCCCTTTTAAATCTCCTCTGCGTCTCTGTCTCCTTAGCTGACGTTTCTCTAATTTCTCATCAGAATTTTCTCTGTTCACAGAAATATTGAATCACCCTGACGCTGTTTGTAAATGTTGTAATTTCATGACAATGGTGGTTGGACTGAAATATCCCACTGACCATTTGGGATTCAAACAACAACAAAGATGTAAACATTGAATCAGTTTAGAATGGATGTACACGACTGATGAGCCAAAACATTAACATGCTCATCAGTGTAAACTTGCACTCGCTCGGACACACACTTGCACCTACATATCAGTTCGTACAATACATCAAGATGCCCAAATGTACGTACATTACATCTGCTGCATTACTTTTCCATGTGTTTATTTTCCCTGTTACATAAACCAACACACACAGATTAATGAATGGACTGCGATCAGATTTTGTGAGGACATTCGTGGCCTCCTGAGGATCAATCCTACTGGTTTTGGTGATCCGGCACTTGGAAGGATCACCATGAAAAAGAGAACACTGGATAAACCGGCTGCAGGATGATTTGCACTCTTTCCATTAAAAGGTCATGGAAATACAAAGACTTAAAGTGTGATGTTTCGGTCAGGAGGTAGAATCACACACACTAGCATGTCTCCACAGCGTCCAGATGAAAACACTAATCTTGCAGCTGGACACTCACAGAGCCGGTCCCAAATGGTGAGGTCATGGCTCTCGTGTGAACCACCAACATGGATTCCTGGGTCACGGCTTAAGTCTCAGATTTGGGTAAATAAATGTACTTAAAGCTCTGCGTATCTGTGAAGCAGAAACAAGCAGCACATGTGTTTTGTTGCACTTTAGATCATTTGGAATAAAACGCTGCATGATCATTAAAGTGCCTGAGGATTTCACCTTATGGAATTCGGACATGCATGTGCTTATTATGTAGCAGGAGCTATGAAGCCATCAGATTACATGAGTGCACATTAGTCTACACAGATGGACGTACAAAAAGGGGAGCTGACACAGTTTACGTGTAACAAGCAGGACAGTTTATGAAACTGTACGATTGGATCATTGTAGAGGGGCTCAAACAAACATATCCAAAGCCTGACACACCTCTGTGCCATTGTTGTCCAAAAACCTATTAAAAACGCATCAGTGAGCCACACTCTTTATTACTGTGAGCACACACACACACTGCTGTTTATTTTGACTCAGTCCCATATTTTACTGTCTCAATCTCAATTAGAGCAACAAATGTGTATTAATCCACAGCTCCCAACAAATTACTACTTCCTCCTGTTTGAGTGATTTTTGGGGAAAACTACAGCAGTAGCAGTGGTGTTAGTAGCAGCAGTGGTGGCAGAAGAGGAAATTACTGAGCAGATCACAGACAAAGATTCTGATTGTTCTGACTCACTCAGTTTTGTTGAAGCAAGAATCTATTTTGGTTTGTTGCCACAACTTCAAATATTATTGCTGCTATTCTACATTTCTAGGGCCCTGTCATGTCAAGTCACTGGTGTTCAGCTGGGTTGAGATCTGGTGACTGTGAGGTCTGCAGCACGATTCACATCGGTTTCCTACTCATCAAACCGTGTATCCTGTGTGGCAGCATCTGCTACCATGATTTCTGAATTTTCCCATATGTACAATCCTGCATGTTAGTGAAACTGTATTATTAGTGTATGCAGACATGTTGACCTGGTTGAAATGATGCCTGAGGATGTGAGAAGCAACCAGGTCAGAAAGCTTCCAGGGTTTAAGTCAGGTGAGAGAACCTGCTGCTGCTGCTGCTGCTGCTGCTGCTGCTGCTGCTGCTGCTGCTGCTGCTGCTGCTGCTGCTGCTGCTGCTG
>JBBMJY010000025.1:1506121-1524499 GCA_037833715.1 Toxotes lorentzi
TGCTGCTGCTGCTGCTGCTGCTGCTGCTGCTGCTGCTGCTGCTGCTGCTGCTGCTGCTGCTGCTGCTGCTGCTGATGATGATGATGCAGGCACAAACAGATCAGTCTGTGCAGAGATGTTTCACAGCACGCGGAGAGGACTGTGAGATGAGATGTGTGAAAATTCATGGCAGAAGTTTAAAGATCCATCAAGCATTCAAGCAGCACCTGGTCGTTTTTGCATGTTTGTGTCCTCATCTGACTTCTCCCTTTGGCTCTGGCCTCTGTTATCATGAGGAGTTTGGAGAGAGTGTTTTATCATTCATGAAATAGAAGGTACATAGTCACTCACGATCCACTTCAGGTTTCCTGCTGCTCTAAAACTGTAAATTCTACATTTACATTTACTCTGCACCTCGATAATCATAACACCTATATCTTATCTCTTTTTACACACACTTTCCTAATATTTAGCGGCATATTGTGCTTGGTTATGCTTGTCTACTTTTACTGTGTTGAGATCTGTATGTTTAGGCCTGACATGTCTATCTGTTCATGTTCATGCAGATTCAGACAGACTACAGGCTGTGAGGAAAATAACCTGGTATCCCCATATCACATGGTTTTAGCTGTTTACTGTGCAGTCTTTTCATTCATGGCTGTGTAACTGAATGCCAAAATAACATGATCATCAACACCAGTGTCAGTGGCCTGTAAACATGGGTGATGAGAGGGACAGGAAAGAGGTGGTCAATTTGTCTTCATTTCATCACAACCGTAATTTGCATTTTCCAGTGGAACCAGTTTGGAACTGGAACAGTTGACAGTAAAGTCTGTGGAGCATCCTAAATAACGCTCATGTTGAAATGTTCAATAATTTCAAAGCTTGACGATTCACAAATGAAACTGAACTCAGGTGACCTCAGCAGGTAGGCTGACTGCATGTGTACACACGGTCAGACATCACACATCAAAACGGACTCATAGACTCTCAATACTACTTGCATTCTTATCACTTACATCCATACCATACTTCACACTGTCTTGTCACTCATATGTGTTTCAGTGTGCTCAGCAGACAATAGCAGTTATGTTTTCCTGTTTGGTTGTACTTCTTTCTCAGTGATACTGTAAATGAAGACAGAAAGGACGAAGGTTTTGCTTGCAGTAATTCTGAAAATGAAGATGTGCCTGGGACTGCTGATGATATGAATAAAGATTTTGGTTCCAAACAATGAATCAGACAGTTTAAGAGTGACACTGAGCATAAAACAGTGGGCCGCTGTGAGCACAAACATGTTGAAATAACCACAAGACAGTGACTAGCTTGTGTTGGTAAGTGCTAATCATTGAGCATTTACAGCAAACTCTGTGTAACAATGGCCTGTACAGTCTGGCAAAATACCTTTAGGGAATTTAGGGAAATTTTCAGGAATCTCTTGGCATCTGAAGCAGATATCTGATTAAATTTTACTGCTGCAGTCTTGAGAACTTCTTCACTTGGTTGTGAAACTGAATGGTCTGAAAAGCTGCGAGCAAACGACTGTAGACTTCTACAACGGAGTGAGTCGAGGAAGCATGACAGTGATTGGATCTGACCTGCCATCACTTCATCATCATTTCTGTGTATGAGAAAAGGCTAAAATCATATCAAAGAAAACAACTGCTGACCTCCTCTCTTTACATGTTCCTCCTCCTTTTTATTATTTTAAAGCAGCGCTCTTTGAAAATGTTTGCTCCCAACCATCAGAGGTGTTGAGAAAAGGATTTATCCTTCTGTGTTGTCATGCTGCCTGTATACTGTAAGGTTAGGCGTTCTGAATTACTGCACAAACATGAATTCCAAATGTATCTCCACTTGGCTGCATAACAAGTGTTCTCCAGTCATTGTGACCTTATGCCCTGTCGAACACATTAGCAATCTTCCAGTATTGTGAGCTTAATTTTCAGGCTGAAGGACAACAGGGGGGTTATTGATTGATTCCTGTTTTTATTTGTGAACTCTCTGATAAACATGACCAGCTGAGCCTATTGTTCATCCCAGAGCTGCAGTGTCCACAAACATGAGCTCAAGCTATAAAAATACCACAGATACGCTGAGAAATATACTTTGGAGACACTGACATGTCATGTTTAATGAAAACATGATTATTATGAGAATTTCTTTTTCTGATACACTACATGGTCATAAGTATGCAAACACCTGAACATTTTTACTGACCATTAGTTGAATGTGTCTTAGGAGAGCCAGGGGCATTTACCTGCTGATCTAACAGCCCCCACTCTTCTGGTCTTTCCACCAAACTTTGAACCTGGCTGCAGGGACTTGCTCCCATTCAGACACAAGGTCCAGGGCTGATGTTGGGAGAGAAGGTCTGGCTCATGGTCAGCATTCCAGCTCATCCCAAAGGTGTTTGGTGGCTTGGGGTCATGGCTCTGTGCCAGCCAGTCATGTTCTTCCACACCAAACTGGGAAAAACATTTTTTTCTTTATGGAGCTGGCTTTGTGCAGGGAGACACACACACACACACACTCACAAAATGTTTTCTCACTATTAGGAAGCACACTTTAGACAGTGTAGACTGTAGACTCATTTAGTGTGTTTACTGTGTGTTTATATTTTTAAATCATGTTGTTTGTTGGCACTGCATCCCTGCTGTTTATCCTCATCAATTACCCCATATTGTCAATGTTTTTAAGGCTTTGGTGAAAGTGAAAACAGTTTTCCAAAATGTGGACAATAGAGTTCCTAACCAACAAACTAAAAACAGACTCAGACCAAAAGTAGACAAAAGTATGTGGACATGGGAGACATGAAAACAATGTGAGACGTGACACAGATGAACAGGCACAGTAAAAATGCTCCAGACGGCTTTTTATAGCAAACACATTAACATATTCAGCCCTCAGCCTCTTTGCGTTTGAGCTTATGTTCAAACAAATGAAATATATGAAAGAGCACATTGTCACAACGTTTCCTCAGCTGCACAGTGAAGTGGCACCTACCTCAAAGGACTGCTGCTCACAGAGCTAAATGATTCAGCATTACTTCAACAGGGGGCACCAAACAGTAGTTGGGGATTGGGCTGAATGAGAAGACCTGTAGCTGGCAGCGATTTGAACAAATAACAAACCCCATTTATGTCATCGCAGTGGGATCGGTGTTCTGTATGAATGACTAAATTACTCTGTTCAAGTAATAACCTCAGTAACAGCAGTAGCTTTGAGTATGTCTCAGACAGGGCTTCTGTTTCCTGTTTTTTTTTTTTTTACTCCAAACTCTGGCTGAGTTTGTTTGTTGTCATTTTTCTCGTGGCATTTCCCTGACCCTAGGGCCAGGCGGCTGACCGCTGGACTACCCAGCTGTACGCGTAGGAAGGCGTGAGAGGAACACAGCGGGACGTCCATCTGACTGCTGCAATTCTCCTTCGAAAAACCCCATCGCGTAAGCTTCTTATGTAAAGCAGAAAACACTGTGTAATCTCTCCCTGTGCTGCTCCCTCTCTCAGCCTCTGTCTGAGCTGTTGTCACCACTACCGCCACACTACTAGTTACTTTATTACTCTCAGTTCTCCCTCGTTTATCTATTTCACTTAAAAATCACTTAAGACTTTCCATGCTGCATGCAGTGACACAACATTCAGCTTTTATTTCCTCCTCCTCTCCCTTAGCAGGGAAGGTTCTTATCTTATCTTATCTTGAAACCCTGAAACGGAGGTCAAGCCCCTGATTTAATGGAAACAAGGGAGATTCCTGTCTGAATGCACAGAGTCACAGAGTCCTGTTCACTCCTCCTGATGTCAGAAAAGTAGCGTATTAGCTGTAAAAATGTGGGCGTGGAGTCAGCTGTCCATTCCCCTGCTGTGTGCTGATGTATCCATATGGTGCAGTTCTTCAGAATGTGACAGGGCAGCCTGGACCGCGAGGCACATTCCCTCTGACGACCACACATCATGCTGACACCTGACGTGCACTGAACTATTTGGATATGAACGTGCACATGTGGGAATATTGGAAAATAAAGTAAAGCCATTTTCTCATTGTTGGATGTTGTAAGTCTTCATGTGTTTTCTTTGTCATCTTCCAGTGTTGTGGTCTGTTTTTTATTGTCTTACCAAAGTGTGTTGTTTATTTCATACAGACTTTGAAACAGTTAATTAGATGAAACTGTTATTCAACTGTTTTGCACCTGTCTCAAATACCATGTGGTCTGGTTTTGCTGTGTTACATAGTAGTACATACACCACATCCCCGGTGACACTCGTGTTATCTTTCAGTTCCCTCTTAGGTTTGACATGAGGTCAAGGCCCCAAAACAGCTGATGTTGACCCTGCACCTAACGGATGCTGTACACAGGAATACCATCAGTAAACCAGCACAGTAAATGTGTGCATCCCAGTTCAGGTTGTTTACAAGATGGCAACGGTGAAAAGTAATTACATTTACCCCCATAATGTGCTTGAATACAGTTTTGAGGTACTTGTACTTAACCCGAGTATTTTCTTTTTCTGCTAGTTTATTCTTCCACCCTACCACATTTAATTTCTGATAGTTCTCATGTTTTGTGGCCTCAAACTAACAATCTTCTGAAATACAACACACTGTCAGAGGTGGAAGCAGTGGTTCCTGAAATAAGGAAGAAAAAGAACTTCACAGGTGTTAAATTAAAAAACGCTTATTTGATTAGCTGATTATTTCTCTTGTCAAATCAATATTGAGCCCTACTACTTAAACATTAACCATCTCATGAACGAGCCTTACTCCTTTAAATCTCTCAGCCAGGCCGTTTGCTCCTAACTGACGTAACGTGACGTAGCTCCGGGCACATACAGAGAAAACTGTGAATGATAGAAACAAATTCAAGAAAAGTTGCCCGCGTGCGGCGCAAAATCCTGCTCGAAAGTCGAGCTCGTGCGGAAAGCAAGTTTTTTTTTTTGAACATGTGGTTTTCTGTCGCGCGCCTCACACCGACTCTATCTGTCACTCCAACGCCACTTTCTCCCTCACTGTAAACATCGTGTTCCTCCGCCGGGGGCACAGAAAGTAGGGCGGCGGGCACTGGCACTTCGTCGCTCACTTGACGTGCAGTGAAAAGTGGAGCTGTGACCACTGCGACAATCAAATGTTGAATTTTACTATTAATTTAAAACGTATTGCATCTGCAAACAAAGCGAGGAATGATGCAATATGCTGTTTAAGTGGTGCTGGTAAACAACTAAAATATCGCTGCTGGGGTCTACATGATAACATTCAGACATTTATAATGACTGTGTGTAAATGTATAAAAATGATAGTGTAAACATTTAAATTGGCTGAAGGAGGCTTCAGAGCTGAAGGAACAGCCGTGTTCACTGTGGGCTCTGATTTTCACTCGGTTCGCGGTAGAAAAGCTGTGAAAGTGGACGCGGTGCTCTCAAAACATGACGAGCGGAGGGATATAAAGTCTTAACGCATGATGTCGCCATCAGCCCTTCCTACCTCGCGGCTCACCTTCCACCGACTCAGCGCTGGCGATTTGATTGGTCGAAGCCGCGCGCACTGCTCGCTCCCATTCGCCGAGCTCCTGTCAATCACCGCGCAGTGCCACTCAGGATAGATTAGGCACCATTTGCCATAACTAAATAGTTACATTGTACATCAAGACAAGTAGGAAGAATTTTTAATTGGTTCCTCACCGCGCTCGGCGGAGAGTTACACTTCGTCTTTATTAAAACCTTGTGTGCGTTTTGAATGCAGGGAGTGTGACGTTTGACTCAGCCGTCTCATCAAACAGATGTGGATACACTGCTCGGGTAAGTCACTCTTCACCAGCTTGAGTCCGCATTTCACGTTTTTTTTTTTTTTGCCTCTTCCTGTGTTTGGGCAGCTCTGACAGCTGTGTGTCCAGACGCTGTGGCTGTGTTGCTGTGAAGGTATTTGCATGTTAGTGTCGGAGTCGATAACTGGCACAGTGTTGTGGTAACTCTTGAGAAGGCTGTGCACGGTGCTCGCCGTGAAAGCCCCGGTCTCTCTCAGGGTTTCTTGTCAAGGAGACGGCGGTTCGTGTAGTTATCATCGGTGTTACAGTCGGAGCTTCCTCTCACTGTCTGTTTGCACGTTTCTCTCCCACGGACCTTCTGTAAATAACATCTCGCAGCCGGTGGGTCTGAGCGTGGTGCGTAATAACACTCCATTAGGAGCTGTCAGAAACGATTTACGACAAGTGTCAGCCAGGTTTTTGACGCGATTTCTCTCCATTTCTGGAAATGGATTTCATCTCAGAGAAAGGCACGTCTAGTTTATTGGCAACTTTTATTTCGCCATCCATTTGGTTTAGGCCTTAAATGACAGGTTTACGTTGCAGCTGAAAGTGTGCAGTTAGAGAGAGAAGAGCGCCGTGTGTGCCTCAGGAAAACTGGAGTGACTGGTGAAATTGTGTGTCTATAAAAATACACATATATACAGTATAGATATATACTCCATGTTGGATGGTTTTCTTCATATCCTTTAATCTGTTGTGTCGGTCGACTAATTTTATGTCTCTTTCATGAGCCCATTTCCGACAATTGTGCTCTCATTGCTGTGCGTAATTGCTTTTCTCCCGGGAGAGTGTGCCATCAAACTTCTAATTTCCTCCTCAAACCCGGAAACCATTTTGCTCGTGGAGGCAGCCCCGTAATGATGATATCAATAAACCCGAATAAAGCTCCTGTCAAGTCAGCTCTGGGATTTTTTATTTTCTAATTCTGTTGGAATAAGAAATGCTCCCTCTGTCAGTTTTTCCACTTCCAGCACTGGTTTTGGCAGCATCTCAGAGAGGCAGGTGACTGGGATTAGAGGGCAGCAAGACAATGAGAATATGTCTCTGGAGAGAAGTCTCACATGTCAGGAGGCAGGAGGAACTGTTATCTATTACATCATTATCTGGTGCAGCAGAGGGATGTGCTGCGACACCGACAGATGAGTGTTTCAGCAGCGCCTGCAGGTAAAGTCCAGGTTGCCAAAAAGGTGTCACTGGATCCCCAGGGAGACAGTCCAGATAAGGGTGCTGAGCAGTGCTGGTGAGTGTCCCGCAGTCAGAGCAGAGCAGATTAGTGGTTCTTCGTGAGTCTTTGGCAGTAGGACGAGTTCGCCTCAGAGGCTCAGGGTAACCACAGATGGGTGTTTGTCCAGATAAGAAGGGCAATACAGAGATGCAGGAGAGAAGTGGCTGATGGCACGGACGGTGAAAGGGAGAGTCTCGTGTTTGGCAGAATGATTGTGTGGTTTAGGAGAATGACTCAGATTTGAGTCCATAAAATACCCTGACACACAGATGAATCCCTCAGATCAGAGGACAACAAAACCGACCTTTTTTAAATTCATTAAACCATAAACTGAGTGAGATCCAAGGTTCCTGTGTGAAAATAAACCTGTCCAACCAGGCTGATTCACAAGGTGAGGTTTTAGAGTTGAGAGGTGAAACCAGGACTGTTTTCTAAACAGTCAGAACTTCCATCTTTTCCTTCTCTCATCCCTCGGCTTTTCTTTGGTTTAAATCTCAAAATCTTCAAGCTGATACCTGCTGTCATTTGAAGCTCTGTAGTACAGTAAAGGTCCCACCAAACAGGCAGAATAAATACCCAGAGTTTGGTCAAATTTAGATTATATGATTACAGAGTTGGTCGTATGAAGATAAAGGTACTGTGAAGTGACAATATAACTCTATATCTGTTAAATTTGGGTTTAATTACATTGCACAGTGGTGCTCTGAAGGTGTGACATATCCATATTTGTCTGGTTTTCAGTCACTTCCAGTTTAGCAAATGCCAAATCAGATATATTGGAGCTTTCAGAAAAACCCCAGATGCTGATGTTAACACTGTTGTTAGAAGCTCGTAGTGACAGCATGACAGTATGACATGAATGTGGGATTAGGGCGCAGACCATGAACCATGACTCTCTCCTTATTTCCTGTCATCTCTCCACTCACTTTATTTAATAAAGACATAAAAATGGACCTAAATAGCTGAGAGACAGGAGACGGGAGGTTTCTGTCAGTCCCTCTTTCTTTTTTTTTTGTCTGAGGTGTGAACACTATCAGGGGCTTTGTTGACAAACAAAAATAAACACTCAGTTGTTTTTGATGTTGTCAAGATGTCAGAGGTAATGGGAGCCCACCCATCTCTGGCTGTTGAACTGTTGTGCTCTTGGAGGATGAAAGAAATGTTGATAATGCACTTTAGTTAAGAGATTTTACTTCTTTTTTTACCTTACATCCATGCAGCAGAGTCTCTCGAGGACTCTCCCTTCACTCATGTACTCACCTAGGAACACACAAATTGAACAAAATATTGTAACTGGACTTGTTTGGAGTGAAAAGGGGCTTAAGCTCCAGATAACTTATGGGCTCAGCTCCAGTAATGGGCTTTTGTATCCCTGAGAAGCGTGACTGCAGCCGGAGCTGTACGCCGCTCTCATCAACAGAGTAAAGCTCCGTGCCAGGACAAAACTTAAGGCGTCAGTCTTTATAGTGAAAATCATGGAATTAATTCTGCTGAACATCCGTCCAAATTCAAAGAGTCAGACTTTGCCACGGAGCCGAGGTTTGTGAAGAAACACGACAGGGCTTTTGGTTTTCTTTGCTGAGGCTCAGCCATGTGTTCCATCGTGTGCTCTGTTGGCTACAGTCAAAACACAGTGGGGGGAAAAAAACCAACTCCCCCACCTCCTCCCTTCTTGCTTCTGCTAATTTGAGGAAGTACAATCATTCTCTCCTGCTGCAGCTTCCTGCTGAATTGCAAACACAGGCAGTGAGTCGTCATGCTCTCCAGACATTACAGAGAGCGTCAGTGTCTGTCAGAGGCCTGATGAAGTGGCAGAGTGAGCCTAAGTGTACAACCATGTAGTTTCTTATGTGTAACAGCACATACAAGTTCAGTGTGCGTTTTAGCATGTGAGCCTAGATGTACTAACAATCGTGTCGAGGCTACAACTACCACTTGTTATCATTATCAGTTTATCTGCAGATTATTTTTCTTATTTAACTGACTGATCATTTTTCTGTGCAATGACAAAAGATTGTGAAATATGAAACCCATGGTGACAGCTTCACGTCTTGATTTGTCTGGCCAGCGGTGGAAAGGCCATATTTATTTCATGGACTGTAATATATGATTGAGGAAAAAAACGCAAATCCTCTGACTGGAGAAGCTGGAAACAGTGAGTGTTTGATAGCTTCATTTGACAAATGAAATTCTTCCTTGAATATCAAAACAGCTGCAGTTAATTTTCAATCGGATGACTTTAAAGCTCATCTTTAAAGCTTTTGGTTTTGTAGACTTCCTTAAAGTGCTCGTTAAAAAACAACACTCCATCTGCTGAGAAAGGTCATGTGGTATGATTGAAAGCTCCAGAACAGCAACTAATGGACCTTCTGGTGAGAATGTTTTCTGAAATTCTGGTAGTCGTTTCCATAGAAAGCAAACTAAATCTAAATACAATGGATAAGAAAATAATTCAGCAGTTGGCAGATGTGAGGCTGATTTTAGATTTGATTAGCCCTGAGATGATTGTGAGCTGATCGATGGAAAATTAATTCACAAAATCTTTGGTTACCAGTTATTTGATTAAGTAATTTATCAGGCAAGAGTGCCAAACATGCAGTGGTTCCAGCTTCTCAAATGTGAGGATTTAAACTCACCTTGATGTCACCTTGGACTTTAAGAACATGTGGTAGCCATTTTTCAAATCAAATAATATTAAAAAACATTATCTAGCAGATTGATTGATGATGAAAATAACCATTACAGTGCTCGAGTCCTAGATTTGAAAACTCGACATACGGGTGTTGTTACAGCGAAGACACTGGAGTAGAGATGGTCTGTGGAGAGCTGAGTAAGGTCAAACCAAACGTCAGAATTAAACTAAAGAGCAAGTGAGCAGCAGCGCATTAATATCCTGACAGATTTCCATTAGCTCTCTATTAGTCAGGGCCCTCCAACGTTTCACAGTGGAACCCAGGACTTTGGCGGACACTGTAATTTTAACTGGGGTCTAATTTTCACTAATCAATGTGTTTGTTGGCCAGGCTGAGTATTGATGGGCTTTAATCACTGCTGAGGCCAAGGCAGCATCAGCTAGTGAGAGTAGAAAATGACATCAGCACGCTGTGGACACTAAAGGTTTGTTTTATATTCCAACACTGTGCAAACTGGACGGAAAGGAGAGAAGACAGACGGAGAGTTTTGGTGCTGAATAGATGTGAGCTGTGCCACTGTAGCCTCTGTGTTGTGGAGGGCGAATCTCCTGCCACCTCTTTGATTTGGCTGTTTATCTTTTCAACTCAGCCTTGTACAATAGCACAGCCTCAGTGTTGGACATGTGTTTTCCGTGTGCTCGCCTGCAGCTGACCCATGCTCACGTCCCACGATGGCTGAAAAACCTTTCTAGTGAGGCCGGTTAGACGAGCATGCCCCCTTCACTGCTGTCAAACTGAAAGCCTCACACCACAAGCCGAGCTCCTTTTGAAACAGACGGAGCATTTCGGCAGAAAGGAGCAATTACTACCTGCTCTGTTCGTGTTGCTTTCATGGCCTCTTTTGTGTGCTGATTCCAAGGCAGATTTTGTCCACGGCTGTTCCCACGCTGAGCGAGGAGAACAGGAAGAACTCAGCCACACAGCAGGCCTCTGCCTTCTGCTATTATGGCTATGATTCAATCATCACGGGGCAGCGCTTTACCCCGGCACACTGAAAGAGGGAAAGAAATGTCCTCACTCCCTCTCTGTTAATGGAACTTAAAGCCAAAGGTGTTTTTGTACAAAGAGGAGACCATCAGCCACTTAATGTGGGAAGTAGCAGCAGCAAGCCTCACCTCACAATCCACTCTCCCCCTACTGCGATTTCAAAATGGCCTCCCTTCTGTGCTTGCAGCCAGAAAAGCACCACGCAGGGTGGAGGAGCCAGACCGGGTGAGATTTGCCTCTCCTGATGCTGCTGATCACACCGACTGTTTGTTTTCTTTGGCCTGAACTGGAGTGGAGAAGTTCATGATGCCACAGTTTTGGATTTGATTCATTTTCAGTTTCACATCCCCACATAGCTTTGTATATCTCTGTTTGGTTTTCAGTAGTGTAAATGAAATGAATAGTCAATTGTTCTACAACAAAAATTGTGTGGCAGCGATTTTAGTTTGATTTATTATATGACAAAAGAGAAAACTCTGCTAACGAAGGCTGAAAAACTAAGTAAGCAGACTTTGTGAGAAGATTTTTTTTTTTTTTTTTTGTCAAACTACTAATTCCAAAGTCGAGAATGAACTCTCAAGCTCATTTGACTAACTGTTTGGATAATAGGCCTTTATCAAACACAAGTAACAGACATCTGTAACCTGCAGTTTCTGCATTTGTATATTTTCTGTATTTTCCAACATCATGAACTGAATCCCTTTGGATTTTTGAACTCATATAAAACGGGTGCATACGTTATTACAGGCACCTGTTTTCTGACTGATTTGTATATCAGCTAATGAAAATAGGAATCTATAGAACAGCACGAATCTATGGACGTAATTGTTTTTAGCGACGACACACTCACCGAACAGGACCAAATGTCGCTAATTGTTGGACAAATGTTATTAACAAAATGTTTTCGCTCTGAGCACACTCTTCATAACGTTTCATCTTGCCAGGCTAGAAAGTCTGGCGGTTTGAGAAAGCAGGGTGAGCTGTAATGTATCTGATTCCTGTGTTTTTGGCTGAGCACAACACTGCTTTGCTCTGCTATAATTCACCAGCTTTTATTTTCACACCAGCTGGGAACACTTGTAGAAAAAAAACCACTCAGTCTGAGCATCTGTCCCGTCCAGTCTGTGGTGTGTGCTCGGTCCATTTTTCTGTGCGAGATTTTCAAAGCCCCGAAACCTGCTTTACTAGATGTCAGTATCCACCTGGGTCTACCATGAAAGTGCGCGGAGCAGCATATTAGTGAAGCCCCATGCTTTGGGGTTGTGTCCTGTAGGTGCTAAATATGCGTTCATTCTTTTTGAAGCACATCACATTGGTTGGAATAAGATGGGTCATATCATTTTGGATCCAAGTGGAATTTCTGAAATTAATGACATTTCTTTTGCCCTGAAATGATTTGTAATTGTAATCGATTAGATGATTGTCAGAAAGTTTTGGTGATCAGTGAATGATTCATCATAATTCGGAGGCAAAAATGCTGAAAATGTTCCTGGTTCCAGCTCCTCATGTTTTTGCTGATGTGCCTTTGATGTCTACGTCAGTAAATGGAATTTATATTTTTGCATTTTAAATGTAAAAAAACAATCAATTTGAAGACAGCCTGGCCTTTACAATTTGATGGCATTTCATATATTTTTAAAATAATCTTTAGGTTAATTGATAATGAAAATACTCATTAGCTACAGCCTAAAAATGATTCTCAGGCCTACTTGTGTAGTGTGATCATTCCGTCATTGTAGCCTGGTGGGAGGTATTTGCCAACATGGTGTCTCTGCTCTGACCCTCGGGGCTGGAGTGAAGGATTAGGGTCCAGAGAGACCATGGCTGCAAGGCAACAAACCGCCTTACTTACACAGGACTAATCCCTGTCCTCCAGCAAGCTCTTAATTGAGCCATCATCAGCTGCTGATCTACGGGTTAAACATCAATTAAGGTAATGAGCAGAAAGAGGGGAGGGAAGAAGGAGGAAGGGGGGTCTTCAGATCAGGGGCCAGGGAGGTGATGCAGGCCCAACCCGAGGAGGAGGAGGAGGAGGGGGAGGGGGACTGAAGTGTGTGTTTTTCTGTGAAGAGGTAGCTTAGTGATTTTTGAGCCGTGGAGTGTTGATTATGGCGGTGCAGGATGGAGGCTACTTCAAACAGCCTGATGGTGGTTTGTTGTTGGTTTAGCTGTGTTGGTTTTGGACAGACTGCAGTCTGGGTGAGCTCCTCAGCTGCTGCTGGACACTCAGGAGGATGGCTGAGTGATTTTTTTCAGAGACAAATCAAATTTTCAGCTGATGTAGAACCTTTGCAGGGATTATGAGTCCTGTTCTGTCTCATTTGGTTGTTGTTGTACCATCAGAGAAATTTAGAAAGTAGTGAAATCTCTGTTCTTCATGTAAACAAATCTCTGTCACCAAGTAAACTGCACCATGCTGAATAAGTGATCAATTGTTTAGTCGCCAACTTGTTCAGTTAACAATGATATGAAACAGAAAAAAAGCAGCAAATGCTCAGATTTGAAAAGCTGGGCCCACAGAATGTGTTGATGATAAATTACTTAAACATTAAGTAATAATGAAGATGGGATGAATAAAGTATGAACATGATTATTTACCATTATTTTCTGATATGAGCAGCAGTACTGTCATATCATTATCAATACTCCCAGAGGATTGTTGATACATTTTGTCCTGAAATCTTTTCTGTATATGTTTGTAAACATCTGAGGTCTGATTGTTTTTTTTTTTTTTTGTTTGTTTTTTTTTTGTCTGCCTTAAAGAAATGAAGTGTTCTGTGTCTCTGGTTTATTTGATGGTATTTTTGGTTTGTGGTTGATGAGACAAAGAAAAAAAGAGCGCCAATTACAGAAACCTCAACTTCATCAAAGGAAAAATCCGTCCTTCCTGCCCACACTGTTTGACTGACAGGCGATCTCTACAAGTGCAGTCAGAGCAATAAGCACTGAGCAGCAGAGGTGAGGGCAAAAATCAAAAAGCAGCCTTGTAGATTTCCACTTGAAATTTCATTTTTCATCACATCTAACTTTGCTGTAAGCTTTTGTGGAAATTAATAATTAATTCTTAAAAGCCTTTTGTGCAAACAAATCACATTTGACTGTAAGGAGGGATGTGTTTTAGAATGTCATCTGTCCCCTGAGAGTGTTTCTGAGTTGGTTTATTTAACTAACAGTGAGTGAGGGTCGGAAAGGGAATCGTCACACAGCCCCAGGTATGCTTTTGTCGTGACGACAGAAGCTACCATTCGATAATGTTACACTTTCTAATTATTTCAGATGATCATTAAAGAAGCTCCTTTGGGTTTTGATGCTGCAATATTCTGCAATTTGTCTGTCTGCTTGTCTTCGTTCGACGGGTGAGTTTAGAGATGCTGGTGTGTCAGCATCAAAGGGGTCAGTAAAATGTCAAACATGTCTGCACATATCCATTTGGAACGCTTTGCTCTGTTAAATTCATCATTCAATATTTAACAAACAGATGATTCAATCTTTAAGTACATAAGTATTTTATAAGCAGAGCTCTTAAGATGACTCATAGGTTCAATAGAATCACCAAAATGTGCTTCACTTTCACATCAGTCGTCATTTTTTTTTATTGCTCCTCATCAAATCGTTCAAAGAGCAGCCACAGATCACTTTGGACTGAAACTTTGAAGTTGTAATACTGAATGCAAAACTGCTTGTCAATTATACATGGAATTTTTCTCCAGAAATAAATTTGATGGAGATGTTTGTCCCAACCAATTGTAAAAAGGTCTGACTTTAGTCCCTGGGTCAAAATTCCTGCTTAAATTAAATTTAAACAGCTGTACCAGAACTTTGTCTACATTAAATAGACAAAAACTGGTAAAATTTTTTTTTTTTATATAAATCAGGGATATTTGATCAATGAAGAAGTAAATGAGATTATGATATGACCAGACATTCCATTTCAACTTCTGGTATTTATCAGATTCAGTAATTGGTGCTGAAAAGTTATACCCAGCCCTGTCTCCCTGTCGCCCGTCCATCAGCAGGAGAGTCCCCCATATGAGCCAAGTTCTGATCAAGATTTCTTCCTGTTCAAAGGGAGCTGTTTCTTGCCATTGTTGCCTTAAGTGCTGATCTGGGGTCAGACTCTGGGTCTCTGTAAAGTGATTTGAGACAATTTTGATGGTGGAAGGCGCTGTATAAATAAAATTGAATTGAATATTGAATTGAAATCTTAGTGGCGAATCTCTAAATAAAGCCAAATAGTTATGTTGTCAAATTCCCGACTAGTCTAGAAGGTAAGAGACAGCTGAGTTTAAGAGAGAAAACTAAAATTAACTGGTTAAATATTTCATTGTGCCTGCATATACTAAAGCAGAAAATGAACAAAAGCAGCTTAGTTTATTTATGTTTACCACTGCACGTGCCCTTTCCAACAATCATTTCCACACACAGTTGCGCAGCATAAATAATATGTTGTTTCTGTTGTCATGTTGTAATTTTCTCATTGAGCAGACTTTTCAGATGTGGTGTAAATGCAAACAGTCCCGTTCCTGAATCAGTTTCTGATTTAGACCCATTGCCCTTTTAAGTGGAGGCAGAAGTACCTTTAACCTGTGAGTTAGTAGAATAGTGTGCTCATAAACTGGGAGTCAGGCCTGATTTATTTGGCTAAATCAATGAAATACGATGGGGAAACATTAGGAAGTCGTGTTGCTATGAAAACAACCTGATATATTGTGGCTTTCTGGACGAGTGCTGACTGCTGGTCTCAGCTGTCAGCTCGAGTGGCACTTACAGCCTCCAAGTTTAAAGAGAAAGTTGGATCCCAGATTCCTGTTTGGTGGAGTTTGCTCTGACCGTTGACTGTCACCACAGCCTAAATTATAATCAGCCCTCTGTGGTTTACCACAGACCTTTCCATTCATCTCCCAGATAAACAGACAGAGAATTCCTCTGCTCTGTCCTCAGATGATGGATTCTGGGGAAGTAGAGCAGCAGAATGGCCTGGACTTTAAGGAGAATGTCTTGTAATACGAAAGGTCACAGGACTGTATCTGACTGCCAAAGTGCCCTTGAGCTAGATGCTGAGTTCTTACCTGCTTACTCCCACTGAAAAAAACGTACTTCTCTGATTTCAGTCATGATGTAATTATGGGATAATTTCCATTTCGTCCCACAGCTCTCCAGGTCTGTTCACTGTTTACCGCACTGATTCTGTGAAGATCTGTTACATAAAACTTAAACAGAAATGAGGAAAAAACAGTGGTAAATCCCTACTCAGTTGTTGATTTTTTTTTTTTTTTTTGCTAAAAATATCTTGTTCAGGGCACTAAATTTATCCGGTCCGCCTCGGAAGAAATTGCTGGAAATAACCAGCTTTGGAGCCAAAATGGAAATCTGTGCTGACCTCGTTTTGGCTACGAGGTAGAAACAGATGAGCAAATGAAAACACTGAATGCACGTAACATTTATTTTGATCAGGGATTATGAAATCTGGCCCTCTCATTACATTTCATCTTTGGGTGTCTGTGCTGTTTTGTCATCTCTCTCTCTTCCCTTTTGCTGCAGCACTTTATCCAGATTAAGTTGTATTTTCCTTCTTTTAATATACTCTTTACCAACCAAAGCGTTCGTCGGATGCAAAGCAAGTGGACAGTGCACCGAGCGTGCGGTGGGATCAGAGGCCGGTGGTCCTGGATCAAGACGCAACCTAAGGCATCTATGTAGGTTAAATGCAACTTAAACCCATCACAATTTGTAGGATTAACCTTAAATAACGGGAGCTTGAGTTGGGTCGCAGCGCTCGGAGGGCTGCAGAGCGGCACAAAAACCAAGCCTGGCTTGACCTTGACTGGTCCATGGTGTCAAAATCCACTTACATTCAATTTGAATCCATTTAGTTCAGCTTCTGGCAACCTTCAGCAATATGGCCTTTTATTTAAAATTCTATTACGTTCTCAGTGGTCTTAGAGCTTTTAAAAGAGAGTGAAAAGAAGAAAAGCAATGAACTAAATGAACAGCACTGACAGTAAAAGCAGAAATAGTCAAATAGAGGTTTTTGAATATTTCTCTAATATAAATACAGTTTCTGCTCTGTTTATATGTTGCACAGACATACATTTATATGAACACTTAAACCATCATATACTGCAAATACATATACATACACAGTTGAGATACACAGCCTGCAATGCTTTCAGTGTGTGAGACTGAATTGATTTACCTTAGGAAGCCTTTACGTTCCGTCTTCCATACGAAAGTCAGAGGACAAGGTCATCTTAGCTTTGCTGAGAGGTGAAGGTCAGAGGGGATTAGTGTCTTGCTCAAGGGCAGTGAAGAAGGACAGATGCTCGTCAACATGGGACTTCAGGTTGAAGCTGTTAAACAAGCAACCACGTCCTACTGATGTTTGATAGAAATACAGAACCTTTTCTTTTAACATTGTCATGGCAGTGACCTTTTTTTCACATGTATGTGAAACATTTCATAACTGCAAACTCAATATTTCATAACACAGCTGGAATTAAAGGTTACTTACATTGGCAGAGATCCAGTAAGAGAAGCACAAACCGGGAGGATTATTGAGAATCAGAATCAACCACGGGCGGCAATCGGCAGCAATCGGCATTATATTCAGCTTGGATTAAGGCTTCTCTGTCCAATGACTCAAGCTGCAGTCTCTGCTGTGCACACGGAGGGTTCACTGGAGGTCTATCTGATATTGTTGCCAAGGACCTCTGAGAACAATGCCTCGCAAAAGATTATAAAGGAACAAGTGAACAGAAAAACAGAAGTTGGGAAAAGGATCAAGAAACACTGAACACCTACAAGACTGGAAGAAGCTACAAGAGATAGGAGATACAGATAGATACAGTAGGAGAGAGGTTTTTTCCCTCTGAAATGTCATACATCTGTTTTAGAAAGTGTTGCTACCTCAGATGCATCATCCATTGTTCAGAAAACACTGATCATCCTGCCTCCAGAAGCAGAAATGTTTCATAATCACAGCTTTTTTTCCTGACTCAAAACCTGAACAGTAACATGTACTGTAAGTTTCTTTTGCCAGATGTTGTTTTGTTGGTAGGTGCCAAAATTTTCAAAAGGTGAAGAACCCTCCAAAAGGCCAGAAGGCAAAGGGCAGAAGAGGCAGAAGAAATGTAAAAAATGAAGGATGCTCACACTGCTGACCTTCATCTTAACCTCTAGATTGCTTCTAAACGTTGATTCCTTTTGTATCACAGTTTATTTTTTGTAGATTTTAACCCCAGTGACGCTGAAAAAGACGTATGAGTAATCAAAGACGTCACTTCACTGTTTGTAGGCTGAATTCGAATGTATTTTGTTTTTGGCTGCAACACATTCCTTCGTGATTTGAATCGAGGCATCTCCCTGAATACCAGCCGCTTTGCTTTTTGGCTTTCATTTCTGCCTTGTTTCCTCTTAGCTAATGTTGGCTCAACCCTACCTGCCTCGGTGCCAAAACGTATGACGATAATCAGATGAATGACGTGAGATTAACTTAGTCACCATGGTGCTGTTTGAGCATTCAGATAAAAGTCTCATGCAGGCTACAGGAGGCATGCCAGTCTGTGCCACAGGTACATGTGGTCCAGATTGGAATTGGGGGGGGGGGGGGGGGGGGGCCTGCGACTGCAACTTCAATCACCTTTTTTTCCAGTCCCACTGAGGAGGAAGCAAGAAGGAGGAAACTTTCAGCTGCA
>JBBMJY010000025.1:1528727-1553368 GCA_037833715.1 Toxotes lorentzi
TGTGTGTGTGTGTGTGTGTGTGTGTGTGTGTGTGTGTGTGTGTGTGTGTGTGTGTGTGTGTGTGTGTGTGTGGGGCTGAGGAGAATTATGAGCTGGGCACTAAAAGGAGGAGGGGGGTTAGAGGGCTTATGAAGGGTCCCCTCTGCCCCACCTGTAGCCTGTCAGCTGTTGTAAGCCTGTTAAAACGTCAGCTGTTTCTGAGGAGAAGTGTGTGTGTGTGTGTGTGTGCGCGCGAGGGTGTGTATTAGTCAATGTCAGGGAGCTCGTTGAGGTTGGAGGGGGGCTGCTGCGTGTGGCCCTCATCGCCCCATTGCACATCAAACGCCTCGTCGCCTTTGGGGATTTGTTTGTGCACAGCACTGCACCTCGTGCCTGCGTTGGGCAGCACCACGGTCTGGTCTTGCTTTGCCTCTTTCCTGCTCGTGTAGTCTTCATCAAACAGTTTAGGTTTAAAAAGTCTGACCCACCAGACCAAAAAAGACAGAACCTGTCAAATCTCAAAACCAGTGTCAGAATTTTAGCTTTTATCTAAACAGTAAGTTTGATGTCTTAAAAGTAACAAAGAGTTTGGTATCACATGTTTTTTTTATACCGGTGCCAAGGCGATATCTGAGTCTGTACCTTTGAGGACATGTTATTTTACAAAACCTGAAACATTTCTTCATTCAACAGAAAAGGTAAACTTCTAAAAGGCATCTGTTTTTAATGTTTTTGTAACACGAAGCAGCTGCGCAAGAACTTTGCCAAAGCAGAATACAGTCAGAAATGATCAAAATCCTGATTTAAATCAGAAAATATCTGATCAAAGGCAAAGTAAACAAGACCAAGCTTTCACTTGACAGTTTTCAATATTTGGTGCTAAGGAAACGTTCTGGTTGTTGCACCAAAAAGGTTTCTTGTTTCTGGAAACAAGATCAAACCGCTGGCTATTTTGGACATTTGCAGATCTGGTGAGGAAAATGTGAGTCGTGGCACCACCTCTGTCAACAAGTTCAGTTGGAGACTTGGTGGACTCCTTGATGCAAATTTTTTCAGCTGTTCTGACCTTTGTATACTGTTGTCTCGAGTCAGACTGCCCATTATCAGACAGACAGAAAGACAGCTTCCAGTCTTTCTTCCTATCCTACCCATTATTTTGTACATGGGCTGCAGCTAATCATTATTTTCATTATTGAATAATCTAAAATAATTTTGTCAAAAAACTATCAGATAAAATTGTGGCATGCCGTTTTTAATTTCCAAACCCCATGGGGGCACCTCCTTGTCTTTTGTTTTTTTTACCAACAGTCGCAAACCTAAATAAATTCAATTTACTCTCATATATGACAAAGAAAAGTAGACAATCCACACATTGAACAAACTGGAAACAGGAAATGTGAAGCATCTATGCTTAAAAGTGACAGAAAGATTTAGGCGTCCATTTAAACTAAAGTGGACTACAGCTTTCCTGGCTCTAAAATGAATCAATGTCTCCTTGATGGTTATGGTCACCTCAAAACATGACTTACGAGCAACCAGAGTTATTTTTCCTTCTCGGGTTGTTTCATCTGAAGAGGTTATAGAAGAATGAAGAGATGAAAATACTCTTCTGACTTTCACAAGAAAAAAAGAAACATTTTTTTTTCTGTGACAGAAATACTTTTTTTCTGTCTTTTCCCTTAAATCATCTTCTGACCCCTCTGAACCTTCATCTAGAGGCTTGATGGGGGCTCCTGACCCCCAGGTTGGGAACCACTGGTATAACAGGACACCTCAAACATGGCTCTGGTCAACAGTTGAACCACAGTTCTGAACCAGAAGTCACAGTATATGAAACTGCAGGTAACCATAGCAACAGAGCTTCTGCTGAATGCGACGCTGAAAGTTGACTGTCTGTGGTGAAATGAGTTTGTTGAGAGGTGAAACTGACGACAAACAATTTTCCAAAATGTGTAGCTGATATGGCACCGAACTATTTTTTCTGCTTCTGTCTCTGAACAAAAGAATCCGTCAGTACATTAATTCCAGGTAATTTGGAAACAGTTACATGATTTGTTCTCTAGGGGGCACTGTCAAGTTCATTTGTCAACCGTAACACTTTCCGCTCAGTATGTCACATGATCAAGAAAAAAAATGATTTAGTTAATAAAAGAAAGTCAAATCTGAATGAAGATTGGTTGTTTATGTACAAATGATGTAAAATTGCTATTGGCCTGTGTGTCTTTATTGGATTTTTTTTTAAAACTCCCAAATGTCGATTTCAGTCCCGTCCCCACAAATCCTTTTTGGTCGGGCTACTCACCACATCTTTTTGTGTTGCTGAGCAAATCTGAGATTCAGAGGTCTGGAACCAGGTTGATCTGAAATCAAGGACTGCTACATCTCATCACAGAAAAAAATGAACGAATCAGCGAATCTAATCAGACATTCAATTAAACACATTTCAGTCTGCCCCAAACAAGGCTGGAGACGTTTGATTCCAGACGTCTGCTCTTATTTTTCTGGACGTAAGCTAAATATCTGCCGTCTCTCCACTCTCCAGTCGGTCATGCTGGCGTGGGAGTCACAGGTGTTGAGTGATTTATGGCTTTAATTTACTTGATATATTAAAATAGAATATAGCAACAAGCATAGAGCATTAATTAGGATACTACAGTGAGGTCCTGTTTCCCTTAAGTCTCTTGGCAGGGAGACAGAAAGAGCTTACAACTGCACTTAACACATCAAAATAGAATACGGTACACTGGGAGGTGTGTATTGAGTTTAAAGACTGATGTTTTCCTTATCATGATATAGAGAAATCAATGGGAGTTTATTGATTTCACCTTAAAATAGCCGTTAGTCATAAAGTAGAGGAATGGTAGAACAGCTTCAATGAGCAGTTTGAGACATACGAGACAAGGATTCAGCTAAAATAAAAGCTGTAAAAGGACATTAATAATCTGTCCCTGAAACTGTCCCTGTGTCCGAGTGAATGGTGATGGCCTGGAAGAGCAGAAGGCTTGTCCTTGCGGGGACAGGCTTTAGGAGGGGTTGGAGCCTTTGTGGTGGCAGCTGAGTGAGGCAGACAGTTGAAGAGAACAGGTTGCTGCGTCTGTTAGGGCTTGTCTTACTGCTCTTGACCTTTAACCTTTAGCTGTGACAGCTCCGGGGTCTGGGAGATACCAAATTTCTCCAGTTTGGGAGAGCCAGGCTAGGCCAGATGAGACACAGAGACGCACGGCACTGGTTAGTACTGCTGTATAAATCATACTGTCATGGTACGCCTCTGTGATCTCATGCTCCTGCGAACGTAACCTGTCACGTTCTGTCAGATCTTCCTCATTAGTTTAAATAAATGTTATAAGCTTATTTAATCAGCATTTTTCCATGGCCTTTGCTAAATGAAGCAGATAATAGAAGCTTTTCCCATGACAATCAATAGACTAAATTATTAATCGATGCATTGAGAAACTAGTTGTCACATAAATCGATAATGAAACGAATTGTTAGTTGCAGCCTTAGTTAACATTGCTGTGGGCCTGTTCTGAGAACATTAGAACATTTAACGACTCCAGAGAACATTTGTGTTCTCACATACTTTCCCTCTGGGTAACGTCAGGGTTGCAGTGCATGTGTGAAACCACGATTAATCTCAGAATATGGCTCCAGCAAACAAAAGGATCCTATGTCCACTAATGAAGAGGCTGTGGTTTCACCTTATTTGCCCAAATTGGATTTTGAAGTCAGATGTGGACACTTAAGCACCCAGATGATGTGACGATGAGTGGATACTTAGGCATCTCATGAAAACTATCTTGAAAACATTAGCATTGTCCAGCTCTTTCCTTCCAAACATTAGATCTTTTGACTATTCCGACGTTTAGGTAAGAGGACCACTCGGGGCTGAATGCAATTTAGTGGCATTGGGATTTCAGGGTAGTGAAGTTAAGGATTTCACTTATTGTTGCCATTTGAAATCGTCAGCATGCAGAATACACCCAAAATGACAAGTTTGTCCCAAAGGCCTTTAAAATCCGTCCACAGACTCTAGTTTTGTTTTTAAAGGAAAAGCTCCACAAATGCAAAAACATACAATATGGTAAAGCCATTCAACTGTTTTACGGTAAAAATTCATTTTCATTCACACTTATGTTCTGAAGCAGAACATAAGTGTGAATAAAGTGAAGACTGGATGTCGGATCCTGTATTTTGTGAGAAAGTTTTCTTCCCTCAGAGTAAACAAACATGTTGCAGAGTTTCCAGTTTAGATCTGGATCCTGATCAGTTTAGCCACACTGCTCGTATGTGTCGGGTATCTGCTGTGTGACAGAGTGCCTCGGCTCTTCTTCCTTAAAGGTAATAAATTTATTTCATGAAAGTGTATAAATTCTTTTATGATATAAGTGTAGGTGGTTTTATTTCAGGCAAGTTGGCCCACTGCACTGTAAAACACTGCAGCCTTTGTTGATATTAGATCATAATGTTGTCTTTGATGGCGCAGCCTAAAGTGGAAGCCCATTGGTGAAAATGGGCTGTGAATTGGTTTGATCCACTGAAGGCACTTTGGGACAGCTGTTATCACAGAGGACTGGAACAGTTTGAAATCACCAGACATCTAATGTGAGCTACAAGTAAAACTGTATCACTGTTCCAGCATCGTAGTGTCACATTTATGCTGTGAAAGTGTTGATTAGCGAGCAGCCGGGGCAGGTTTAAACAACACAGATTTGCTCTGGATGCAGAAAATGAGAGAGCCTTGTTGCACGGATGTGTATTTTCTGTTTGAAATGTTCATCTTGTGAGCTTTATTATGCTGTGAGATTTGTCAGGAGTGTGGCAAAAATGTGGAGAATTCCTCAATAATGTAGGTCACACACAAGAGAAAAGCTCACGCTAGAGCCACGCCAGAGAAAAGCTTTGTCATTTTTTTAATTTTCCCCATCCTCAGGAGGGAGGCAGATTTGCATAATCAGGGTATTCACTGTCAAACCCTTGAAAGCATATCATGTTTATTCACAAACCTATTAGTCATTTCGTACAAAGACAAAGTACCAAATAAGCTTGTTTTCAACAAAACCTCTTGAGTTTTTCTTTGTGATGGCACATCAGTCATGTGGCACACCTTTCACATGGAACAAAAACACAAAAACAAATCTTTTTCAGCTTTCCACAACTGTTCCCAAGTATTTGCAGCTACATGGATGGATGTTTAGCACTGCAAGAGCTGGAGCTTATACACTTGTGTGTTTCCTTTCAACATAAATACACTTGCCTCTGGGCAAAGTAGCTGCTTCCTCTCACCGCTCTGTTAAAGAAGAGAGAATAGATATCCTTTCTCTCAGTGTTTGTGCCTCCCCCACCTCTCCTCAGTGCCGGATCCCCACCACATGCAGCCATCACCACACAGTCTTGGCCAGCGTTTGTGTTTTACTCAGGAAGGAGGTAGGCTCATAGATCCCCATTTTAGGCTCCGGGCCAACACCGTGTGTTCAACATGGAGGGCCCACAGGCAGCCACACACACGGACGACAAATGTGGATGGCAAGCTGGGGGGAAACCTGGAGAAGGGGCAAGGAGATTAGGCAATTATTCAGTACTTGTGTTTGTTGTGGAAGTAATTGTGTCCTCAGTGCTCTGACATTAGGATTGTTGTGTTTACTGGTGTTGTATATTATTCCCATCCATGGGCAGATTTCCTGCTCCTGATAGTTGAGGAGAGTTCAGTTTTTCCACCCTCCCCTCACAGATTTATCCATATAAGTTGTTGCTTCAAGACAAAATTGGCCCTTGGAATTTCTGCCCCTTGTTTAACCCATTGGGCTCTGGGCACAGACGTGCCTGCACCCATACATACGTTCACTGTGTTGTGTGGAAACTCAATGACACAACTGTTTAGCAGACTCCTGGCCTCCCATTTCCCACACCCCCTGGCTCCCTCAGAGATTTCAAGGTCAAGAAAGGGCAAGGGCTCCTTGGGAAGCAGAGCCACTGTCGCAAACGGTCACAGGCAGTGATTCTCTCCTTTTACAGTCCTATCTGCGCTCATCTTACTGCATCTCACCAAGTTCAGATGTGTACGGGTTTTGATTTCCACAGCTTTAGACGTGGCGTCAGATCAGACCCGTCAGTGGCAGTCTTCATCGGACCTGACGGGGATGGGAGATGTGGCGGTGCAGCCGGCGAAGTTTGACAGCAGAGGAGTCATTTTAAAACAAGTGTAGAGAGTTCGGGCTGAGTGGCACGAGACATTGCCGGTGTGTTGGACTCTTCGACAGCTGAGCATGCAAGTGTATATGCGTGGGGTAGTGCAGTGTTTGTGTGTGTGTAGATTTCGGAGGAGGGGGGGGGGGTGGGCTTGAAGGGTCCACTGGAACAAAAGGTATGTAGGCAGCTGCCGTCCCACTGCCAGCAGCTCATGATCCAAATGTGGGATATACAGTCACATGTGCAGAGGGGACAGATTGGCGTGCATCGAGGATCTGACACGCTCAGCTAGGCACCTAGTGACTGCTTCACTCTGGTGCTACACACACACACACACACACACACACACACACACACACACACATAGTCCAAAGCCCAAAAATATTCAGATTACAATGATATATAATAGAGAAAGAGCAACAAATATTCCCAATTGAGAAGCTGAAACCAGATAATTTTTGGTATTTGCCATCAGTTATTTCAATTCGTATTTGATTATCAACATTGTTGAGACAAGGTTTGATTCCAGTTTAACTCAAGAAAGTTTCAAGAGTCTGCCAGTAGATTTTCATGTCCTGCAGAAATCAATAGAAACCAAAAAAATCAGACAGAGAAAGATGTTATTGCCAATCACAAGTAAGATAATAGTGTTAAACACTCAGAGATAACAAAGCATGCTTTGTAAAATGAATAACCACGATGTTAATCGTACATGATTTGTAGTAAATGGGCTGAAATATGCATAAAAAAACAGCACAATGTCCCTTTAAACAGCCGGCCAATAAGCACCTCAGTGGCCGACAGGGACACTGATGAATTGGTGGCAGTTGCTGAAGGCATATTAGGGCAAAGGGTGACCTGGGAGGGATTTGCTGGTGGAGGGTGGGGGTGGGGTGGAGGGTGAGTGTGCTGTGTGAGTGTCCAGTGAGAGGGGTAATTTGGGGCGTCCAGAGTGAGGCGTTCCAGCAGCAGTTGTCACTTCAGCGGCCGATGGTAGAGCTGCACATGTGCTGCTCTGAGTTGGACTCTCTTTCTCTTCAGGACTGTTTCCCTGTGAGATCGATGACGTGGACTATCTCGTACTTGGAGCTTCCTTTTTTTTTTTTTTTTTCAAATTAACTGACCTCAATCCAGAATCGAGGCATTTTTTTCTGTTTGTGTCAGAGCACTTCCGTAAGGCCTTTTGGTATCTTTAATCTTTGGCGGTAAGAGCGGCTGATCGAGTGTGTGAGTGTGTTCTCCTTGGTGTAATTGGTTTGAACACAGCTTTGCTTAAATCCATAATTACTTCAAGTGAAAATGTCATACTTGATGGCTGTTTTTAAGTGTTCACGTTGCCTCTCCTCTGGCTAAAACTAACATTTGTTCACATTTCTCATGCTTGGTTTAAGCTGCAGTGCTGAAGAAACGGTCTCAAAAATGTTTTAGCTTTCTCTAATCAGTTCAGTAAGCCATCGGTGGGGAGGCCTGCTGGCGCCCCTGGGGACTCTGCGAGGTAGATAGCGAGGAGTGTGAGGTGACTTGCTGTGTGGCCTGTTCTCTGTTGTCAGCCGCCAAGCTGACACCTTCCCCAGCCCCGAAATCTGCCAAGAGAGGATCGAGAGCGGAGGGGGGCTGTTGCTAAGATTTGTGGTTGATAGCTTGTGTTGTTGTGCAGCTCATAACGTCACACCTGTTCTTTTTCTCTCTTGAATTGAAGGCTTACATGGCCATTAATGTGTCGAATGAGTGCCCTTGACACCTGTTAAAACCATGACGTGTGCTTCGAAAGCACACACAAATATAATACTTTGAAGTTTCGTAGTTGAGACTTTGACCTTGGTGTTTTTTCTGCTCACATCTTGTTTTTTTTTTTTTTTACAAAAAGCCAAGTCAGTCAAACAGAAGGTCAATAACAGGAAGTTGTTTATGTACAGTAGCCTGGAGGTATTCCTTTCGAGCTCAGGAGCCAGCAGCCTTATCTTCATTTTCTTATATGAAAAATGGTCTGTCTGCCTCAGTATCTTCTGTAGCAAATCTCAGAACTGTAAAGGATCACTCTGTCAAACTACAGATATGTGAGATGGTTACATGAATCTTCTTCATGCCGTAATGCTGTTGGCTCCTCAGTAGAAGCTAGCGTTTCATTTTGAAATTTGGAGGCGTAGACAGAAAATGAGTTTTCTTGAGGCGAGTCAATCGCTCAGCATGGTTATAACATTGTTCCACATCCTGGTTTCTACAAGTTTATTGGCTTGCCTTGTTGCCTGCCTCATTTTAACTCGCTTAGAAGAAGAGTCGACGGACACGCAGGTCTCCAAGCAGCTGCTCAACACTTGTTTTGAAGGGTATCTTGACAACAAAGCCACCCTGGCTCGATCTCCTGTGGCCACATTGAAAGATGCCTCTCTGAGCTGAGGGAGCTCGTGCTTCTAAATGACCACACGTATAAACAGTCATGACAGAGTCAGTTTATTCAGTGTCTCTGCAAAGGACCTGTTTTCTTCAGGGAGAGTTAATCTGTTGAAAGGATTGCAGCTCGCCTCTCTAAGCAGCGGTGCATGTGCCTTGGCGGAGTGTTAATTGTTTCTGAGCTCCTTCAGCATACTTGCGGTCCCTGCATTTCATAGTTGATGATGGAGAAATCTCATAAAACATTTTGTGGTGCGCACTAAAAATAGACACATATTATTAACAACAGCATTCCTCCTCCCACTCACCTGCATTCATGAAAATAAACCTGATAGTGCTTGTGATAAACGGTGTGTTGGCTGTCTTTATCTCGCCTGTCTGGCCCCATTGATGAGACGTGATTGCAAACTTTCCTATGCATGTCGACTCTGGAGAGCACGCCCTGTGTCCTGGAGTGTCACATTGATGTCATCAGTGTTTTGTCCTGAGGGCATTCTTCTCTGTCACAGACCTTTTGTTGTTTTGCCGCAGCAGATTTAAGACGATGGGAAAAGCCGTGAGGAAGGAAACTTGCAAACCATCTTAGAAAGCTCACTTCATAGGTACATTCCAAAACACGGCTGTTTGTCCTAATAAAAAAGATTAGAGAGATTATAAATGATGTGACAACAAGACAAACTAGAGCCAAAGTAATGAATCAGTGCAGCCAGTAACTAATTTATATCAAATTAATGTGCAGTGATCAGATAACACTGTTACTTGAACTTAGCACAATGACACAGAGGTAAAAAAAACACTCTTAGTCAAACCTTTGACCATTAGTTTATAACTGCAATAACAGTTTTTTGTTATTTAATCATTTAAATCTTTTAGTCTATAAAATGTTGAAAAGTGGGGGGAAATACCAAAGACAGGAGTTCCCAGAGCTTAAGGGGACATCTTCCAATGTCTTGTTTTGTCCAACCTACAGAACATAACCCAAAGTTCAGATTACAGTGGTAAAGCATGGAGAGAATCAGCAGATCCTCTCATTTGAGAGTCTTTGACCATTAGTTCTTCATCATAAAAGGCTAAAATGATTATTGATGATTGTCAGAATAGTTGACGAGTACTTTTCTGTCAATTAACTGACTAATTGTTTCAGCACTAGATTAGTTACTGGACAGATGATCAATCAAAGAGAGGTTTTGTTGAGGTTTTCCACTTACTCTTCAAATAAGCAATCTGAAGACATCATTTTGCGCTGTGGGGACTTATGAAAAGCACTTAAACTCTAAACTCCATTTCATTAGTCTGAAAAATAATCAAAAGCTGAATCTTTTTTGAGAATAGTAACCAGGTGCAGCTCTACACCGGAGCAGGACAAGCAGCTGTTTCTGGGATTCAGCCTGTGGCCTTTTACCGAACGGTCTCTGAAAACACAAGGCCACCTACAAGTACCAACAGCCTTCAGTGTAGATGACCCTGCTGGATACTTCCTGCGTTTCTGGGCTTCTTTAATAAACCGTTTTCTCTCGTACAACGGGACATTTCTGCTTAATGTTTCACTTGGAATTAATCCATAGTGATTCCTGTGATTGTTGAAGAGAAATTTTAAATTTCTCTGTTTTTATGTCATTAATTGAATATCTCTGGTTTTGGACTGTTGGTCGGACAAAACAAGTGATTTAAAGACTTCAACTTGGGTTATGAGAACTTGTGAAATTTCACTGTTTTATTCATTTTTATAAACAAAACAACTGGCTACTTTTACAAATTATGGACAGTTGAATCCATAATGTTGATAATCAATAGCTGTTGTTCCTCTCTGGTGGATTACACAACTGAAGTTGCAAGAACGCACATACATATTTTTTTGGACTGCACTGACGTGAATCGTTGAATGAACGTTGCAATGACCAAAACAAACAATTTGAAGATTTTGCCTTGGGCTCTACGAATTTGTGATTGGAATTTTTCTTTGACATTTAATAATAGGGATGTTCTGATTACGTATTTCCTGATACAAGTCCTTTAATATTGGGTATCGGCTGATTCTGAGTCGCATTCCAATACCTATATTAGCCTAAATGTTGATAATGACGAATAATGGTTGCAGCCATCTGATGCATTCCTCCAAAGCACATTGTATTACAACATCATGAGTGTGTTGATTCTCATGTAAAATAACTGCGGAAACCTGAAGGTGAAGCTTCGGAGCCAACAAAAATCTTCTCCTAACTGTGAGATCTCTCCCTCTCATTGTTCCACTGGCTCCTTCAGTCATCTCACACCTTTCAGGGATGGGTGTGCCTCTGAGTGTGTTTAGTGCGTTTACCTTCGGCAGTGATGTAACCTGACAGGTCAAACAGCATAGTCCACGCTGGTGATGGGGGCAAGTCTCAGAGTCAACAACAAACCACACTAAAAGTATTGTGACACCTACAAGTCCGCTCTGCTCCACATGCTTTCTGAGCTGCTGGACAAAAGGCGTCATTGTGAGTGTGTGTGTGCTCAAATGTATGTGCATGGGTGTATTATGGGTATTTTTAGGGTACGTTTTGCTCTATTCCTGCAGCTATGAGCACAAACAGTAGATCAGTGACAGTTAGGGTGCCCCGTGTTAAGTGCGTGGGTGTGTGCTTTTCTTTGTGTTTGTGGTTGTTTTGTTTGTTTTTTTATGCCTGTGTTTGGGACTCTGTGTACGTGCTCGGGTAGACTGCTGTATTGACAGCGGCCCGGCAGTGCGGGCGTGATTCACGAGCCGAGAGGCACACATCTCTTTACCACCCCTCCCGTTCCATCCCCCAAACCACCTCCTCAGAAGTGCTGCCCTTGCACTGCATCAGCCCTCCCTTCTCTCCCCCACCTCTCCAAAGTCTCACCCATGATTGGTTAAGAGGAGGAGGGGGAAGGGGAGATCATATTCCACTGCCAGGGTTGGCAGCGTAGATGCACAGGCACAATAACAGTCACAAGCCAGACTTCAGATATAAGGCCAGCAGCTCCATCCGCCATCTCCTTCCCCTCCTCCACTATTTGTCACTCCACTTGCTGATGCTTCTAACACAAAATCACCCATAGGGTTTTGTTGATATAGCAAAGATGCATTCTGGGTGACTGAAGCCTGAGTGAGGTGGGAGTCATGTCCAATGGTTGCCCGGGAACATGAGGCAACAGGCTTTAAATATCACACAGCTGGTGCTGGCAGAACACCCTCAAGGTTGGGCCGCAAACCGAGCCTCGCCAGGTCAGATGAGGGAATTCATCGGCCCAGTTAGACGCCAAACTCCCCCCAGCTCTCACAACCTCGACCCCATCGGCAGTTCTATCTGTGCCCCAATGAGGAACAAGCCCACTAGATTTCTCCTCCTACCCCCTCCCCTCTAAAACCTGATTCATGATTACAGTGTATCTCGATGCTGGCGAGTGTGTATGAACCTTGGCATTAATGCCTTCGTGATGACAGTAGATCTTCATGCGGATATTTGCAGCTTAAAGGGGTACTCCAGCAATAAAGTTCATAAAGTTGGGGGACTCACAAGAGACAGAAAAAGAATGGCTGGCATCAAAGCAGCAGAGGCGGAGTTGCCCGAGATACGCAGATTTAAAACAGTTCTACAGAAAAACTATGCAAGGATCAGTGAGGGCGTGTTGTTTCATGTACTGGTGCAGCCAGAATGTCCAGTTTGAGTAATAGAGTTTGAACATTTATCAGACAGCAAAATAACTGCAACAGTTAATAATATTCCAAGAAAGGATTTTATAACTCTGGAAAGTTAGAACGGTTTCAGTCATTTAATCTTTTGTTGCAACAATCATAAGATAAAAAGTAGAAATACGGCTTTATTTTTACAAAGTAATCTACCAAGAATGTGCTCTTACATGTATATGTGCATGTATTTGATTGGCCAAAGCAGTGTGTTGTTGGCTGGCAGAAACAGTTTGGCCTGAAAATGTTGTTTTATGTCTGAATGTGACCTTAGTGGCTGGTGTGGGTGATCCTACAGACATCCCTCAACCTCTTTTGAATTTCACATCACCAGGCTTTATCTTTAAAATTTTACATTCTCCAAGCCCAAAATGACAAGTTATCATGATATGATATCATGATATCATGAGTGTCTGTTTTCTCAGAATTGACCCTGGAACACAACAGAGTGGTGATGGTTGAAGGCTGATGCTTTGTGGTGCGTTTAAAGCAGTAATGAGTGAAGAAATGTGGCACTAGGAGTCTGACTAATGATTATTTTCAGTTCTGATCAATCCCATCCAATGATTGTTTTCACTCTTAATCTGCTTAGTCAACAAAATGATGCTGAAAGTTGCTTGTTTTGAACCCTGAGATTGTGAGCGTTCAGTACGCCCCCACCTCAGACACCTGCTGATTCGATTTACAGAGCTTCATTTGTCATCTCATGTTTTGTCCATCACGTCAGGCCGGTTTGATTGAACGCTGAGTGATGAATGAATATGGGTGAAATATTGATCCGCCCAGACTTCAGACTGAAGGACAGATCTGTCATTTTCATAGCCCGCTGCAGAGGTCATGACTCCAGTAGCTACTTGTAGGCAGGTTGCCCTCGTCTTGAAATGTGAAGCCTTGAAGTCCTCTGCAGGTCCTCTCGAGGTGTCTCCTGTGATATTTTGCCAGTACAGCATGCTAACTGATATGAGCATTTTTCACACATTTCATCAGCAGTTAACATGATTTGTAAAGATATCATGACATACATCCTCTGCTATTTGTTGACTGCCTTAGAGTATCATGTATATTTTTAGCGCTGACTGATGTGGCTCCAAAACACAACAAATGCTGCGCTATTGGCTATATATTTCATATTTTTCTATGCATCTGTTCTTAATGAACTGAGTCACTGTGAATTCACCCTGTTTGCCTTTGTTACAGCAGATGTGTTGCCTGTATGAGAAACAGGAATTTAGAGGAATTTGAATTTTTAAAATATGCAAGCATTTATTGACAGCATGAAAATAAAAAATCTGCATTTCTCCACTTTTTGGTCATTTAAGTGTTAGCAAAGATCCAAATGGCCCCAAAGTGCCAACTGCCACATCAACATTAGTAAACAATGGTCAGTGATTCATAGAGCAACTTTAAGAAGAATGCATTTTTCACTGAAACAGTGGTGATTGTGGACCTCGGTTCAGGGTAAGTATTATCTGTCTCCATCTGGCATTTTCAGCAACTCTAATGGGTGCACTTTCTTGCAAATAAGACTGTTTATTGCTTCATTTATTTTCTTTGACTGCACAAGTCCAAGTAGAGTGTGATTTAGAAGTGGTAGCTAGCACTATTGTAGCTGTTTGTCTCAGACTGATTTGAAATTACTTGAAAATTTCCCCAAATTGTTTAGTGATAGCTTTTTCTGTTTGATTGTGCTGAATTTGGTCTTTATCTGTTGCTTTGTATTGATACGGCCCCATCTCTGAATTCTTTTAGTTTCTTCTTCCCTACTGGACATTGAAATGCACTTGCATTCATCATAGTTGGCGTACACACATCCATATGCATTGATGATGTTTCAGACAATTCCCCTGACATCAGACCAGATTAGCCTAGGTGGTGTAATCACAGTTTTAGCCTGTACAGACAGTGCAGTGGGGGTCTGCGGTGGAGCTGGTCGTGGTCAGGCTTGGCAGATGTTGGTGCTGAGTGGGAAAAGTGATGGATTTCTCAGCAGTCCTCTGGCATGGCTCCAGTAGCCGAGAACCATCTTCACCACCACCCTCCCTCCCCTGCAACCACCAGCCCCCTACCACCGACTGTTATCTCTCTGCTCCAGGCTGCTCTGCTAACACTAAACACACCTGGGCAAAGGATGGACATGCAGGAAGGCACACACACACATGCAAGAGCACAGACAGATAACACACACTCTGCCCTGACCAATATATTGAAGCTTCAGTGTTGTATTGGAGAAAACGACTGGAAATTATTTTAGCATGATGTGCATTTGTGTGTTCTAGACCAGATGTTTTCAAACTGCGAGTGTCACCTCCCCAGGCTGGTGTTGTGATGCCCATCGTCAATAAGTCATAAATCCATAAATGTGCTTAGAAATCATACGGGGAAAAAAGGGGAACAAATAAGAGAAAAATAAAGAAACTTTGAAATTGTATTCTCGATTCCAGATTTTACTCTGCTCTGATTATCACCTGTATCTGAACCAAATAATGTGCAGTTTCAGTTGTCATCTGATTACGTCATTTTTCTCCTGTAAAAGCCAACAGAATTTAATCCCTCTGCATTTTGTGGTACACTGTGAAATCTGACTAGTTGACCTTGAAAAAATCTCTTAAACTTTAACTATTAGTTTTAATGTTTGTTCACTTCACATCTCATAGTTAAGTTTACTTAAAATGTGACTGCATTTACCTTATTTTAGTGTGACTTAACTGAATGGTTCTTTTTACTCAACAGAATTTAGCACAAAACTAAATATCAGTCAGCAGGGTTTGTTTGTGATAAAAGGAAAGTGCCATTCAGGCTACCTGAAGACAAAACAAGCCAGGTGAGTGTGTGCAGAAACAAACTAAATGATGCAATAAAAAAAAATCTATTGCAACTCCTTTAAAATAAATCAGTGCAGGGTGGTTCAAGTTACAGGGCCATGTGGACGTGGCTGCTGACAGTCAGTACCCCAAAGGCAACCTGTTTGATTCCTGCAGGTGTAAAGGAAGGTTGAAAAGATGAGATGAAAATTGTCCATGCAAAGACCTGTAGTATTAACACGATACTTACTAAACTTAGAAGAATTCACTGCAGTAATTTCAAGTTAAAGAAAACTTGAAAACGTCACAGCAGCATTTTCAGAAGAAAAATGGATGTGAATTACATTATTGAAAGCTCAAGAAAGGCTGACGGTAGTGGTCCAGGGACTGAAAGAAGTCTCGCTTATACTCTTAAGTTGCCACTAAGGATAATTAATTTGACTTTTCACGTCACATTAAGAGGTGACAATATGTTTTTTGGGGAATTCATTGACACCATGTATTCAGGCACAACCACCACTTTTAGTGTACAGGCTGTCATCTGAAGTAGCATGGCTATATACAGTAGACTCATGATTTAAGAAAGCACAGGTGTTAGCTATGAGACTGCATGTAAGTGGTTTGTTTTCTGTGTGTCATGACTCAGTCACAGCACTATGCTGCTCCCCTGCAGGCTCTGACACATTCAGCCCGTGGCAGAAACATAGGTGGTGATGTATCAGAAATATCAAGGCCAGCAGTAGCCTAGAGAATAGCAAGGCAGGTACTCAAGAGGAAGGTCAACAGTTCGCAAACCTCGACCAGCTGGGAAAATCTGGGTGACGTGCCCTTTAGCAAGTCACTTAACCCCTGAAAAGCCCAAGGGAAGCTTCTTATTGTCCAACTGTACAACACTGTGGTTGTACTGGGAAGCTTCCAGCAGCAACAGTGAAGCATTTGGAGCTGAAAGAGAACATCCCTGTTAACTTTCTCCTCGTGAATTAATGTTAAAATCAGAATATTGCCCTCACAGCTCATGGCTTTCCACCCACATCGCTGGAATAGAAGACTGATGCTTTGAGATGCTTAATGGCAGCAACAGATGTCAGGAATAATGATGCGGTGTAACATTTTCTAACTGTTCTTTTATGGACTAATCTTTGTTTCAGGCAGCCCTGAGGCTATGACCTAATGTGCCCTCTCTTAAGCTTAGTGGACACATTAGTACAGTAATAGTGTTTTAATTTCTTTTTTATACCATTTCTAATGCTCAGTTAAGACACTTTTTGTTACCCAGATTCGGATTTTTGTTATCACTTTTAAATATAATCTTTTTTGTCTTTCTAAAACAATGTGTATTATTCATTTTTTTTCTTTGTTAGTACTTGTTATACAACAGATCTTTAAAGCTAATTTGTGTTTGTCTGATATTTCATGCTGGTGGTCCTTTGGTAGATTTAAAACTTCCTTGTTTTTTCCTGGCAACAAAACACAAGATACATTTTCTAAAGACACTGGAGCCTGTCCAAAACCAGGCCAATTCAAATTTCAAAAAAGGACTGAAATGATGTAGAAATTCTTTGCAAGTACATTTTTTTCTTGATACAAATGTGCATGAAAACATTTCACATTAGAAGGGGAAGAGGCTTCACAGAGCTTTATCAACATAGAGTTGCCCAGTTCATCCACAGGGATGATTAATTTTTCATCAAATCTTGACAGCCGTAATATTCTAGCATCTGTACTTAAAAACTGTAGAAATGTAGTGGATGTAGCAACTTTTGTGATTTCCTCAAAAGCTCTGATTTGCTTTACTCTAATTTGTTCTTCTATGTCCGTATTCCCTGTTATAAAATGTAAAAGAAGAGCTTGTCATTGGCTTGTCTTAACGTTTTCAGGCATTCCCCAGGGTTCTAATCTGGGTCTGCTGTAGATTCCTAATTATCAGCAATTATCTTTTCATTGTCCAGAGCCTCTCTGTCACTGTTTCCTGCTCAGCGAGGCAGCAGACACACTCCAGGCCCTTCGCTTCCCATGTGAGAGCAGAGATTCTGCCTGACATCAGACATGGGAAGCGAGCTCCGGCAGCATGAAGGGTAAAAGGTCGAGACTTGACCACCCCAGGCAGATAAAGCAGCCTTTTCATGTGTGATCAGCCCAGAGCCTAAAGACAAATCCCTCAGTGCACTGCCTTTGAACTTTACCACAACTGGAGCGAGTCCTCTGCTCAGTCTGTGGCTACTGAAGGCTGTGAGAGAGGACGAGCGCACACCTGTGTTCATATTTAGTTAAAATACGTTACCTCTTTACTCATGTCATTTGAGGCTGAATGAAAAGAATGAATGTACAACATTAGAAACACCTACTCTTTTCAAGAGGTGCACTAATGAGGTGATGTAGGTAGAATTCATTATCCTTTACTGATCTCTCTTATTAAACCTGAGCCAGTGAAAAGCAGGAGACGCAGAGGAAGAGAGGAGCGGAGTGAAAGATGGATTTTTAAAAAGTGATTGTTGGTGACAGGGCTGGAACCAAATATTAGAAAGATATTGCCAATAGTTCGTACAATCCGTTCCCTGCACGTCGCTGTAGATCTTCCATGTAGGAACCAGGCTCGGGCAGCCTCCAGTTCTTCATCAAGCCTTTTTACTAAACAATTATGACACTCATAACACCCTCTGTCTTCAAATCCCCCTCCACTCTCCTCCATCAGTGCATAATTCATAAGCAACTCATCGCCAGAGCTAAGTCAATTGCATCCACTCTATCTGAGTGTGCTGTGCAGCGCCCACAGCAGCACAAAAGCACTGTCAGTCCCATGACAGACTATTTCACATTCTTTGTTTCATAAGAATGGATGTAAATAGAGGGCGTTCTTCTTCTGCCACTCTCCCAGGTAGAGGGAATGCAAACAATGCTGGAGAGCTGGTGTGGTGTCTGTACTCGTGCCTTTCCAGATGCTTCAGCTCTGTAATGCTGCCACTTGGCTCGCACTGTTTTGTGTCTGTGTTTGTGTTTGTGTGTGTGTGTGTGTGTGTGTGTGTGTGCTGTAATGTGTGTGGAGACTGTCTGTATGTATATATAGAGTGCTATTTTTAAAGCTGAACCACAAATAGTAGTAACGGGGCCTAAAACGGTCCTCGCCTCTGTTGCCATTCCTGGGCAGCTACCGCCTTCTCATTCATTCATGAGTTTGCATGAATTTGCAGAAACACTCTGGGCTTTCTCTCTCTGCTTTGCCCTTTTGAAATATGAAATCTATTATGCACCCATCCTCAAATCAGAGCAAGCAAATCACGGACTACCCTTATTTCATGGTTAGTTAGATGCACGGCTGAATTAAGACACAATTTTACACTCTTTATCTTTCTCTGTGCCACAGGGATTTAGGCCAGTGTTCAGTTTAGGTAAAAAGGCATAATGTTATAACTGGACACAAAACAGTGCAGGTCAGTCTGTCTTTAAATGCCCAGTGTCATAGGTGGAAGTATGGAAAATTTGCTTTTTAATGCCAAAGATCAGGTGCTCTGATAGTTAGTGTGGTTGGATTCATGTCGACTGTCGTGTTGTCCTGCCACTGTCAGCACGCATCATGTTAAACCCGGACTAAAACCTGTTTCCAGTCAAGAAATGAGCACAGGACAGGACAGTGTTTGGAAATGGGAAAAATGTAGAATCCACAGACTCGGTGACTCTTCTCTACTCTGCCTTCGATTTGGGATTCACATTCGGCATGTCAGGCGGCCCCAGCCGGGCAGCCGGTTGCCGCGGGCGACCAGCAGATCAGTGATGTGGCGGTGATGCCTCTAATGAAGCTGACACAGCACAGCCTCCCTCCTCGCGGGCCCCTGAGGGCCTCCTGCTCTGCATGTAGCACCACAAACACTCCCACCCCCCCCCCTCCATGTTTCAGCCCAATGTGCTTCTGATTTGATGGCGCCTCAGACGCGTTGCTGCATCATTTATTCTCTCGTATATGAGGGGTCAAGGCAAAGACAGTGTTTGTAGTAGCTAAAGTGGGTCACAGTATACAAACAAAGCCTCTCTCCCCCTGCTCAGAGTTTCTCTCTCTCTCAGTCCAATGAATGCCTCTGTGTTGTTTTCCAGGAGCTGCCCAGCTGAGGTGAAGGGGAGGGCGGAGGATCCCAGTTTAACCTGAGTGTGGATAACCTGTCCCCGGAAACAGGACCATGATCTGAAGAGGGCGCCACATACCGAACCCCATTCTTCCTCTCCTCCTTCTCCCTCTTTTTTTTTTCTTTTCTTTTTTTTTTTTTTTTTTAAATCTGCGGGGTGACAGCCTCCCTTCTCGGCTGCATCACACAGAGTCGGCGTGCAGGGACAGAGCAGACTGAGAAACATTAGAGACTTTGAGGAAGAAATACAGCGACAGTCATCTGTGTCCTCTGACTTTGCCACTTACCCTGCTCCTCCCGCCGCAACACCGGAAACATGGGGAGGAAAAAGATTCAGATTCAGAGGATCACGGACGAACGCAACAGACAGGTTAGTACCAATGAAGTGAGCCAACAACATCTGAATGTCTACAAACCTCCTGATTTAACTGGCCTCAGTTAGAAGCTCCATCAGCGATCAGGTTAGAACATCTCAGAGCAACAGTAACACAGGAAGGTGACAAATTAATGAGCTAAATATAACACAAGGGCCCACCACCATCACCAAAACACCCAGTGAATAAAAATCTGTTGGAAGAATCATTTGTTGAATCTATGCCAAGGAGCATTGAAGCTCTGTAGACTGTATTTGTTTTGGCTAGGTGGACCTAATACATTTTTAGCTGCGTGTATTTATGTCATTATTTTATTTAACTTTTATAAAGCTTCATCAGTCTCCACTGGCATCAGAAACTTGTCAGAGAAGACACAAGCAGCCAAGTTGACCAATCACGGTTCTTGTTGTTTCCACCTGGTATCCTTTAATACACAACTGTATATGCATCTTAAGACAACATTTACTAGCACACACAATGTTTGGTACCATGCAGCAGCACATTTACATTTCATCAGTTCTTTTTGTCTGTTTTTGACAGAAACTTTTAGGTTTAGTAATGATTGTCCATTCTGGAGCGTTCATTGACTCACAGTTAGTCAATTTAATTATATGTAACAGGGTTAAATAGCTCTGTAAAACCAGAAACCTCTCATCTCATCCTGCCCAGATTTGAGAACCAGTAACCACTCACTCGATAACAAATTCCCACTGTCTTTCTGCTTTCACGTCCCGTGTAGCATGAACAACATAGTAGCTGTTCTTTCAGCAGTGCCATAACACAACAATATAATAGCATCGTGTTTTATGAGGCTCATATGACTCCTCAGAGCCATCATGGGGTTTCTCTAACAACCCCCCCCCCCCCGACCCCACCCCACCCCCAATACTGCCTACAGTGAAAAAGAGCAAGAAAATATGAGATTTCCCCAAAAAACAGCCTCAGTCCCTTTGGTTACATCAGTGGCATTGTCAGAGAGGATGAAAGGGTAAATGATCCATCTAAAATGAGTCAACTGGTAAATGGGCTTCACTCCATTGAGCAGACTGACTAATGGATTTGACGTGCCCACCTTCAAAAGCAGAGGGAGAAGAAAAACAAGACAGAGAGAGGCAGAGGAAGAGAAACAAGGTGCCTGGCTGAGTAAAACCTGAGCAGTGTGAGAGCGAGGCGGCCGTAGGGTTTGGAAAATCATCCTCAGTTTTCTCCTCATCAATCTTAGCAGGTTGCATTTCCATAAAGGAGAGGAAATGGCGCCTGCAGGGGGTCAGCCAAGTATGATGGCTTGTTATTCATCAGTACACAATTGGACATAAAGGAGAAGAGGGGAGGGGTGCAGCTATTTCTGGTCGGGCAGGCTCTGATGGAGCCAGTGTTTGTATCAGGTGTCAAACAGTTTGTCAATAAGGTGATGCACTGTGTGGTAAAACATGGTCATAGTGTCAGAATCAAAGATTACTCACTGAGCGCGGTCAGGTGATTAACAAGCACCAAATGGTTTCTTAATCACTGCAGCAAACCGATCGGAGTGATGATGCTCATATTGAGCCAAAACTGAACTCAGCATTTAGATTTCATTTTTTTTTTCTCTATTTATGTGATGCTCTTATCCAGAGCAATTTACACAGGGAAATAGGATTCAGTTCTTCTATCAGCAACATTCAGAGCAAGTCTGCTGTGTTTGAAGTGGAACAGAGTATTAAGCTGGTAAAGAAATAAGTGGTTCTTACACGCTTGCTCTGTGTTGCTGCAGCTAATGAACAGTGCATCTTCTGAAAGGAAATCAAATGAATTTTGGAGTACATGAAGCCCGTCACCCTCCTACGTGTTGATTCAGAGATGCTGCCATAAGCTCCACAAAATAAACAGCGTTCAGAGTGTGGGCCCCAGTTGGAAACGTGACAGAATCACAAATACCACATTTCTTATGGAGACAAAGACACATGAGAAAGAACAGTGAGCAAGAGTGGAAATGATGCGATGGATTTTTATTTTTGGAAGAGTCAAAAGGTCGACTTTTCTCTGACCCTTTTAGCAGGAAGAGCTCTGAGGTAAAAGGTTGTCAAAGAACCATAAAACCATAATAATTTTCATGCCAAGTATCAGCTGTATAAGATCCAGCAGAATTAAAGAAGTGCATTCAATAGAGCTCTGAAGTGTGAGGAAACATTTTGGGTTTCAGTTCATTTTATGCATAGGCAGTGTTACTGTAGGTCACTGACAGTTGCAGCACTTCAAGGTTTGATGGACATGAACCTTCTGGTAGAGTCGTCAGCACGAAGGGTTAACATTTGTGTTGACAACTGTGCTGGAAAATATATATATATATTAAAAAAAAGTCAAAGGAATAAGACTGTGCTGGTAAAAAACTGAAACTGATCCAGAATCTGCACAGGAACTGATTTAAGCTACAGACTGTATGATCAGTTTTTTTCAGTTTTCTACACTGTGTCATTTTTAGCAACATTTAGTCAGTTGTACATGTAACAGAATTTTAAACTCATTGATTGTTTCTTACTTAAATTACTTTCAAACAACGAACCACATATTTTCTGACACAGTTCTTCATTTGTGCTGATGATTCAGCTGGGAGAGTTTCATGTCCATTCAAGATTTGGAAGTGCTTCAAATGTCCGTCACCTAGTCATGGGACTTTTACTTTGGAAACCCTGGACGCCTGCAAAAGACTCTGATGTGTAGAGGATAAGAGAAACTTAAAAATGAATTTTATAGAGAAAGTTCTTTTCTCTTTGAAGCGGCTCACTTCGAGTGGTACCTGTGTGATGGTCAGTATCTTCACCACGGATACTTTCAAAGTGATGCCGATACCAACAGGATGCGTGGTGATGATCAGTATCTAGTTTTAACTGTTCAGACCTGATTTTGTGAGCGAGACTGGAAGCTAGCAAATGAAAGTTTCCTCATCCATCTGCCACACAACCACAACCTTGCCAAGACACACACACACACAAACGAAACCACTCGCCCCCTTTCTTTCTTTCTTCCTCTCCTCACTGAGGATATCTTATTCTTCAGTTGCCATTGGTTACCTGGCAGTTCTAGTCTTAATGTCAATTACCTCCAGCTTGTTTATCCTTTGTGGCAAACACCAGGATCGAAACTTGGACCCAGAGTCACAGCCCTGCTGACTACTTTTTCTAAGAAAAGAGGAAGAAGCCCAAAATAAAAAAATAAAAAAAAGGGGTGTTGTTGGGATGTTTGGACTCATTTTGGTTGTTTTCAGCTCTTGTGGATGACCTTATAATTTGTTCGGAGAATAGTCGTTGTTGTTGTCAGTGGCTTGTCTCTTGTCACCAGCCCCTCTTGTCCTCCTGCACAGCCATAATTTCCTCCCTTTCCAACATCGCCACATAATTTATCTGCTCATTCTGTCTGTGTGAGAGAGAAAGAGGAGGGAGAGGAGGGGGAGATATGTAGATAAGCAAAGAGATAAAGATGGGGGGGGGGGGGGAGACAGAGAGAGAGATGAAGAGAGGTAAGATGATGATAGCAGAGTGTGATGAGGTGGGAAATGGGGGGCAGAGGGGAGGCAGGAGGGGAGGAGGGGAGTTGGTTGCCCATGGATACGACCCCGATATAATTTGATTTGTGGCAGCAGGAAGCAATGAGTGAGCGAGCGCGAAAGGAGGGAGGGGGAGGAGGGAAGGGAGGATGTGGAAAAAAGCGAGAGAGGAAGAGAAAACGAGGGCGAGAAAATAAGAGACGGAGGAAGAGAGAGAAGGAGGGATGAGAGAGGCTTAAAAATGTCGAGCGCCAAAGCAAAAAGGATCAAGAGATATGAGAGATGGGGTGATCGTGGGAGAGAAAGGTGGAGAGATTGAAGGTCTCACTTTCATCCTCTGTCTCTCTTATCTCTACCTCTCTGTCTTTTCCTCTTTCTTCACTTATTCAGTTCATTGCAATTACACTGAGTCCTGGAAAAACACTGCGTATCAGTGCAGGTACACCCTAGAAGCAGTATCAGTATATCATTAGTACATTGATTTGCAGACAGTATTTTAACAGTGCAATATAATTATGATAAACAGGAATGACCTTAAAGACTGTCTGTGTCCATCTGACTCAACTCTGCTGCAGGAAAATAAACGTATTTTTACTGAATATTAGTTGAAGTTTGAGATACATCCTCTAAAATTTGCTCCTCTAAATTTCAGATGAAGTATTTCAAGGGACAAGCTGATAAAAATAGAACACATTATTTGTACAGTCAGATCGAAGACCACGTGAGTCACAACACGACATCAGTGTTTACATGTATCAAGACTTGAAAAGGGGCAGTTCTACAGTGAGAAGCCCTGAGGCTCAGCTGCTAAAGGAAATGACTGAGCGGTTTTAAAACACAGCCATATAAAAAAACTGTCACTGTTGTCTATCCAAACATTATCAAAATATTTTAGAAAAAAAATACACACATGGCTCTCACTAGAGGAAAGGTCAGTTGTTGAGATATTTCACTCTGAACCTGCTAAAGATTTGAGTCCAATTTCCTTCTCAGTGAATCTGACTTCACATTCTCCAAAAAATAATCACTTCTCTTAAAACAGCAACGCCTGACAGTTTTAGGGTGATGGGGTCTTGGATTACGTATTGGACCAGTATGTAGGCCACGCCCCCTAAAGTGATGTCACACAAGATGTTTTTGGCGTTGACAGCAGATGGAAAACGTGTTGACATCGCACAGGAAGCGTTGCCTGAAGAGCCTCGTGCTTCAGCCTCTCTGCCTTCAGTTAATTCCTGCGTCCCCGTCTGTGTTCACATTTACTGTCTTTTTCCCACGTATCCAACAGCAGATATTGTATCAGTACCTGAAGCTTTTCCTTCTTTCTCCCTCTGTGTGTGTTTGTGTTTGTGCAATCCTGTGTGTTTAATCCAAACAAAGCCAAATCTCCTCAGATTGTAAATACCAGTTGGTTATAACAGGGAAGCCAGCCCAGACAGCAAGGTACCCTGTGCTTCAGCAACACTCCCAGCTCTGTTCTGCTTGTTCACAACTGAGGGGGCTCGTTCAGGAATGTGTGTGTGTGTGTGTGTGTGTGTGTGTGTGTGTGTGTGTGTGTGTGTGTGTGTGTGTGTGTGTGTGTGT
>JBBMJY010000025.1:1553468-1571056 GCA_037833715.1 Toxotes lorentzi
GTGTGTGTGTGTGTGTGTGTGTGTGTGTGTGTGTGTGTGTGTGTGTGTGTGTGTGTGTGTGTGTGTGTGTGAGGGGAAGAGAGAAATAACGTGTGACAGAAGGAGAGTGTGGAAAAGAGAGCGGGAGAGAGTGTGTGACATAGAAAGAGAGCATGGAAAAGAGCATAACAGAGTGTGAAAATGACGAGGAGAGTGAATGTGACGGGAGAGGGAAGGAGTGTGTGGAGGGAAGAGAAAGTCTGGAAGTGTGTGTGTGCAAAATGCAAACAGTACTTTAAAGAGAGCATGTTTAGACACTCTGTTTGGAAGTCTGTTTCCTGAAAATGTCTCTGTTGTGTATGTTTAACTGTACTTTCATACAGTTTCTCTCACCTATGTTCCAAAATGTTAATGCACGACTATGAAACAATGATCAGTTAAAAAAGTTAGTGATCAGTTAAAAAAGCTAAAAACCAGAAACCAGAACCAGACCTGGTTCCAAGTTCTCGGGTCCAGGATGAGCTGAAGTTGGACCTTAAAGGGACCTTTTTGGAAATATGCCTTTTCGCTTTCTTGCCAAGAGTTAGATTGAGAGGTTGACGACCAGACTTTAGGTGGTCATGTCTCCCGAAAAACAAAAAAAGAGTCTGTGTCATAAATCATGGTAAAATTTAAACTTTTCATTTTTTTTAAAACCAAAAACAACACTTTGATTTTGTGACTCCACTCATCCAGAATTTGTTGCGTGTCTGGCTGCAAGAACCAGGATGTGAGGTCTCCTTTTCTAATGACTGATTTTCAATATGTTTGATTATTAATTGACTTGTTTTAGATGTTTTAAAACATTTATTAATTCTCTTACTTACTAATTATTGTACTTTCACAAGGGTCTGTGAGGCATAAATTTGTGAGGTCCATGTCTGCAAAATCTATGACTGTCTGCACATATGTGAACACATCCGCCTACGGCACCAAATGGTGTATTAAAAGACTCATGTCCACTGTTCATCCTGCTGTCAGCGTCCATTTTGAACTATGTCAGAATCTTAACTGAAGCTCATCGGGCTAATTGCATTTTGAGACCCTTAATGAAATTATGGTTTTAATTTATGATGCATCTTGACTTTTTTTATGGTGTGGTCGTCTGACAGCAGGAGCATGAACATATGTTTCTGACAGCACATGTACTGTGGTGTGTGATCAGCTGGTTATCAGTCAGTCCATTTGTTAATGTTCACACTCTGCAGTTCTGTGAGAAATTGTTGGTGCCCTGAAAACAGCTCTCACAATAAATATCTGTGATCCCTGGCATGTCCACCAGGTGACGTTCACCAAGCGGAAGTTCGGTCTGATGAAGAAGGCGTACGAGCTGAGCGTCCTCTGCGACTGCGAGATCGCCCTCATCATCTTCAACCACTCCAACAAGCTGTTCCAGTACGCCAGCACCGACATGGACAAGGTCCTGCTCAAGTACACCGAGTACAATGAGCCGCATGAGAGCCGGACCAACGCCGACATCATCGAGGTAAAGCGGGGGAGGGCGGTGCAATGAGTGACACAAGAGGGACAGTGACACTGACGTGAACTCTTCATTTTCCTTCATATATTCTCCACATTGTGTCTGAATGTTGAAAAACCAGTTTGCGATGTTCTCAGTTACTGTCCGTCCTGGTCTTTGCTCGTGCGTCCAGCACTTGGTACTAAAACAAGAGTTCATTTTCCCCAGTGGGATCATTAAAATTTCATCTGAACTAATCTAATCTAGTTCTCTCCAGACTCATTCAGACTTAATTAAGTCCAGTCCACTTTATCAAAGCCAGTCCCATTCACTGCTGCCCAGTCTGTTTAACTGACTGGACATCCTGGACCAGGATGATCTGATGTTGAACCTTAAACTCAGTCTGGTCCTGAGCACTGCAGGCTTATCTTTTAAGTGAACCATCCGTTGTTCTTAGAAAGAGCTGATTGGATGAAACTGATTTCCACTCACATTTTATTTTTCCACATGCCCAAAATTTTATACGTTTCCTGTTTCACCAACATACTGATGCCATAGTTTAGAGTGAATGAGGCCAATAAACATCAACAGTTTGACATTTTGGGAAATACGTCTGTTCACCGTCTTGCATAGAATTAGATTAGATGTTTGATACCACACTTATCTCTAACTGCTAATTCAGGTGGAGCTGGGAGTTAATTAGCTGAGTTTATCCAGAGTTTTTAAAAAATCAGCCCACCAGCTCATCTTAAATTCACTGCTTAAACGCTATAGCTTGCCATGCTAGCTGTTTTTCTGCTTCATATGTAATACCACCTTGGCTCCACCTCCATAATTAGCCTTCAGGCATGAGCGTGAAATTGAACCTCTCGTCTAACTCTGGGTAAGAAAGCGAATCAGCGTAAATCCCAAAGTGTTGGACTATTCCTTTAAGAGGACAGTAGAGAGAAACTGCAAATGAGCAGCACCAGTCACTGGAAGTTAGTCAGAAAGACACTACAGATTGCTGCATATTATATTTTAAAAAGCAATTTTCATCAGATTTTTCTAGTGTTCTTTTTTTTCCATATTTATTCATTAATGAATGAATGACTGACAAAGTGTTTTTGTCCTTTCATGACCAAAAATGTTGAGGCTTATGTGTAACCCTCTTCATTCCCCTTAAATCCGGTCTAGACCAGGCTACTGTACTACAGGATATTAAATCCTAGTCTGGCCCGCTCTAGTCCAGTCCAGTCTAGTCCAGTTCGGGGTTGTTGAGTCCAGTTCATCCCAGTGTTGTTTATGACTATACTCTGGCTTAGTGCCTGCTAGCTTACAGGGAGGGCAGAGGTAGGGACAGCTGGGCCTCACCCCTCCTCACCCCTCTGGCATCGGCCCCATCATTACCCAGAGATCTCTACAGCAACAACAACAACAACAAGCCAAAGCACGACGCCTAGAAACGATTGGAACCCACCTCGGCACAAAATGGCCACCAGGTTGAGGAAGAGCCTGTTGGGCAGCTGAAAAATAATGTTTGTTCATTTGCATATCGACTGGACGGGAGGTCAGTGGTGAGGTTAGAAGAGAAGTTGTGAGGCCAATCATTCTGTTCCGTTTTTATGTTTTTGTAATAGGAATACATTTTTTCCTAATGTCTTTCCTCCCTGTGGGAAAAAGCTTCACTGGAGCTCATCAGGCGAACATGGAGCACATTCACATGCCTTGCTGACCCTTTTATACATAATGGCCCTCTCATGAATTGAACACGAGATGGTTAGGTATGATTCAGCGGGCCATGTACACTGCAGTACAGCACTTAGGCTTCATATAGAGCGTCGAATTAAAGCTGGATCTCGCTTTGGCTTTGAATATTTTTCTCAGTTGTTTTCACACTGAAAGAGTTCAGGATCAGTCAACCACAAACACTGTCAACACGACGCCACAAAGAATCACCTGCGTTTGAGAATTTTCCAATGTGAAAATCCTCTCGGTCTGAGAAATGGAATGCTTCCATTATTTCCTCATCTGTTGCCAGGGCCAGGGTGCCCAAAGTAATATTACACGTTGGCAATAATCTAAAATGAGGACAGAGGAAAACTAATGATTGTATTGGGAGTGAAACCACAGGACTGCTGGAATATGAGAATATTCAAGCAGAGTTAAACAGCAAATTAATTTTCCGCCTTTTAGGCTGTTTTATCAGATACGTTGCTGGAAGAAGCCCAGAGGCTTTAAAGATGGTTTGATTCATCTCAGGAACCCCTGGGAGGTTCCTCTGACCTCTGACTGCTGCTTTAAGGTATCTTTCTTTTTTCCAAGTTGTCTGAAGCCATCCACAAACATCTGCTGTAAAACGTTATCTTCGTGTGCTGTGTGTTTCATATACGGCTGATAATCATTTTCCACTGCAGGAACTTTTCAAGAAGCACAGGTTCGGTTTGACCCGTTGGATCCATTGTCTAAATTTAGTTCCTGGTCCCCAAAAAGTTCCCCCCCAGATGCCAACAGAGAGTCCTCATCCTCAAAGTCATCTTGAAAAAGGGAAACATGAAATACTTGAGTTTTTGGGGAAGTCCAACTCTGAAAGACATCTGCGAACAGACCTTAAAGAAGCTCATCTGATGGCGTGGATACGTAAATGTTTACTCCACCAATCAAATTTTCCAGACGTTTTGTGTTCAGTCCGGTGTTGTACTTTCAGGACAAAGGGCGACTTTGTTGTTGATTTGTGTGAAAGTTTTTACAGTTTTTACAGTTTTTCAGATGTGGTGGAAACACAAACAGGAATGTGCAAAAGGAGCTTTTAATTTCTGATAAAATTCTTGAGGTTTAGCTGTAAGGGGACATGAGGTCACTGGGGCCAAAGCAGAATACAACCGTAGAGATTCCATCCAATATGGACCTAAGTTCAGTAATTGCTGAAATCTCAGTGAAAGTGTTCGGGACCTAGTTTTGGATTTGAGTGGGCTAACGGTAAGACAGAGGTAGCAGAGTTGGGTGCCATATTTTTCACCTCCACCTCTCTACCTGTCACTGTCTTCCCTTTCACCCTCTCCCTCTCTTTCCTTCCTCCTAATCTCCTGATTCACACAGTCACGACAGTTTTTCCCTTCTTTCCTCTCCTCCTCTTTCTGTCTGTCTCAGTGTCAGCAGTAAAGCCTTTCTGTAGGCTGTATCTCCAACTGCAGATGGCTCTTAAGTGTATGTAAGTGTGTGTGTGTGTGCGTGTGTGTGTGTGTGTGTGTGTGTGTGTGTGTGCGTGTGTGTACGCACGTATCGTGGCAGGGCGTTGGGCTGCTCCAGGCCACATCAGCTCAAGCTCCACTGGCCCTGTTTGTGTGCATACATGTGTTTGTGTTTTCAAGTGTGTCACTCTGTCTCTTTCTCTCTCTTTATGTGTGTTCATTTGTGTGTGTGCGTGCGTGCGTGCGTGCGTGCGTGCGTGCGTGCGTGCGTGCGTGCGTGCGTGCGTGCGTGCGTGCATAAGTCCACCTCTCCCTCGCTGTGTTTGCACGCTCTGCAGTGGCCCATGAGAACGCCTCATACAATATTCAGGCCTGGTGAGCCTCTCGGTTGTGTGTCAGCCTCTGTATGTGTGTGTCCTACATGGAAACTTCTCTCCTATACTGGCCTCTATAACCCCCTCCCCACTCCACCCCCCACCCCCATGCTACCTCACCCGTTCTTTCTGTGGGACAGGAAGAATTAAGCAACTTTCTCCGGCGTTTGTCCTCAGCTGTCCCCTTGGCCAGATGTGCTGCAGCACACACCTCCTTGTTAAGCAGGTGTTGGCGTCATCTGCCCTGACCGTTTTCCATTAATCCTTATTATTTTGCATCTGCAGTGGCATTTTGAATCATTAAGACCAGAAAAAGTCCTCAGAACCTACATTTGAGTGAAAAATATCATCTCTTAATATAACATCTCTTAATACTTTCTAAATCCCCCACTGTGTCTTTGACTCCAAGCCCATTGGTTCCCACTGAAGACCTAAATCTTTGGCTCACAAATATATAGTTTCTTTTTTTTTTTTTTTTTTTTAAAAAAAAGGTAATTTCCTAAAACAGCTGGTTGCCACTGTAGTTATTATCAAACAAACAGGAGGAAACAGTGAATTTGTTGGGGACTGTGTTCAGCAGCAGATTAATCCACATTTGGAGCTGTAGTATTTGGGGCAGCAGGACGGTGCATGTGGGATTGAGTCAAAATAAACTACAGTGTGTGTTCATGGTAATGAAGGAACATGTCACCCAGTGCAACCGCAGGCCTCGCTGACGTTTGTAATAGTTTCTGAACAACAATGGAGCTCTATGGCTCAGAAGGACACACACACAATACTTGTTAGTAGGAGACATTCAGTGTTGTGTTTGGTCTTGTTGTGGGAAGAAAAATATACTACCCCCAGACTCATCCTTGAATTAATAATGATTAATTGGCTGTTTTAGGGGAAAGATCTGCCTTATATCTAAAAACCGTATTCACTAACAGTTGTTTTCCAGTGCTGCATGTTTCAGTGAAGCAGCAGCCTTGCTTTTTTTCTCAGTGTGTTAGTTTCCTCTGTCTGCCTCTCCATCTTTTGTCTGGGTCACACTGAAGCATGTTGTACATTCAAAGGCCGCGAGTGGTCACATGTAGCAGAAGCACTTGACACACAGAGCGATGTCTGGACTTTGGGGAGAATTCAGAGTAGAACTGCCAGTGTGGATTGAGTTATATAATAATTATTAAAATCGTAAGACTATCTGCACATGGTGTCACATCACTGGTCGAGCAGAACTGAGATGTACCCAGGGACGGGGGGAGGAGGGGAGTAATTGGATAGTCACAAAATGTGCCCATTTGCAGCTCTGCCTCCATGACTCTCTCCAAGCAAGTGCTTTTGAGTATAAATTATGAAGCGTGGATATAGTCACGCAGGCACACACACAAACACTCACACAGGCACGTACACACATACACAATCGTGTCTTGAGCCTAGTGTATGTCACCCTGCGTGTACTGTACACACACGCAGCTGTGTCCCTGTATGCTCAGAAGCACTTTAGTACACAACGAGGTGTGTTTTGACTCGTGCGGCTCTGTTTGTGAGGCCCGGTTTGAGTTTTATACTGTGAGAATGTTTTGGGAAAGTGAGGACATTTTAGCTGCTCCTCACTTTCTGACACACACACACACACACACCTTCAGAGGGCTGTTTAAGGTTAAGACTGGGGTCAGTCATGTAGTTGTGATGGTTGAGGTAAAGGTAATGGCCTAGGAAACTTCTATCTACTTCTATCTTAGTGCGTGTGTGTGTGTGTGTGTGTGTAAGCGTAAGCATGGACTCAGTATTCATCACACGGTTAGACATTCCTTCATTCCAGTGCAAGGCTGAGAGGCAATACATATGCACACACAGCCTCTTTCTGAGATGCACGTGCTGCTTGAATGTGTGTGTGCGTGTGTGTGTGTGTGGGCAGCCTGCCTCTCCTGTCACAATGTGTTAATCTGCTTGACTGCAGATTCCAATCAGGGCAAAGGAAGGAGGAGAGGGAGAGACAGAGGAAACACAAGGGAGCGAATGAACAACCGAGGAGGAAATGCAAGATGGCCAGAGAATGGGGTTGCGTCTTTTTCTTTAAGGAGCTCAAGGAAGGCAGATCTCAGTGGTGAGCCTCTCTGCAGGGGCTTAAGGACTCTGGGCACCGCCTGGTTCCTCCTGGGTTGCGGCCAGGGGAGCCACGTATCACAAAATACCACTTGACAGGATTCACCCTTTAGGTAACTGATTCTGTTAGCCGTCGTAATAGCCTCAGCACTTCAAATAAAAGCTTTAAAGCCCCAAAACAATCAAAGGGTGTCTATCCACCATTTGATTGTCTATCCAATCAAATGGTGGATAGACAAGCCTCTTCAGACTTGTCTATCCATCTATCCCCTGAACCCCCAGGTGAGGGGTGAAGCCTCTGTTTGCCTGGAGATGCTCCTTCTCAGATAAGCCGACTCTGCTGTCCAGACTCTGAGGACTTCCTTCTAAGACCTGTCTTAATCTGGACTAGACAATATGTACACTATTGGTCAGGCTGTGGTCAGCTGACCACTCCCAATGAGACATGTTTGAATCAAAGTAAATTTATTCAAACTGCCGTTATCACAAAGTTGAAGATGCCACCGAGGACACAGAGGTCAAGTCCTTGGTTACAAAAAGAATTTAAGTTGTTTTCATTTTGCGACACATTTAACTATTTATTAGTCTAAATGTTTCAAAATGTGACAGTTTTTTTAAGCAAAATATGAAATAAATGAACATTTTTCGAATTTATTGAAGGGATCTGATGAAAAAGATTTCTTGGTGCTGCTTAGCTTTTGTCATTGGCTTAAAACAGAACATAAAGCGAGAGACAGGGTTCACTGGAGGGGATTTCTTGTTGGCACGGCAGCATTTCAAGATCAGGGACCCACAAAGATGTCTTCTGTGGTGGATGTCATTATGCTACACATTCCTCATTACTCTGTTGAGAACAGAAATCTTGGCCAGTCCTACAAAGTGATTAATAGTTCTACATTGAAAAGGGGCCAGGACTCCATTAAAAAATATTAAGCACTGAAAGTCCTTGACTGATTGAGTAACTAATTACTTATTTCCAGACTCATTCATATTGTAGAGATGCTGAATACTAAATGATAAACACTCAACCCCCCAAAAAACAAACAAAAATAGCATTCTGTAAACCAGAATGACCTCCTCCCAACCTTTGTTCACAGCTGGAGGGGTAATAACTGGTTAAGTAGCGATGGGTTACCAGATAGACTGTCTGAATATTTAATAACAGTATACAAGTCCACAAATCCAGACTCAAACGTTTGCATGGAAACAGTCCGTCTTGATAAGTTGAAATAATCTTACTGTAAAGGCAGATGTTCAAAGCTTAACCTTCACAAGTCAATAACAGAAAGACGACTTGATGCGATGGAAATTCATTATTGTGTGTGTAATTGGTTTTACATCAAAGATGTGTCCTAAATGAATGCATCATTGATTCTGTGCAAAAAGGCACTGAAAACAGGGAGTGTGACTAATGTTAATGAAAAATGGGCAGTACTGGCAGGTCACTCTTACAGGTGACCTAAAAAAATCATTTTAGACACTTCACGACAGCGAGTTGGTGTTTAGTGAGCAGCAGACCAGGCAGTTTCCTCATGTCTCACAGCTCGGTAGGTTAGTGACATGAGAAACAACAACTGCTGATCTATAATACAACGTCTGAGGAACCTGGCAGCCATTGCTGTACTGAGACTGTGGACATGATGTCCCATATGACTGACTGGAGGGGGTTCTATGTGTGTGTGTGTTGTGTTTCTGCAGTTTGTGTATGTGACATGCTTCAATGGGACGTGACATTACATTGTGCTTTGTGGTGACCAGAAGTGGACAGCAGGGACTCAGCCTGCTGCCTCAGTTCCTCAGGGTCCACAGAAAGTACATAGTTATTATTCACAAAAACACTTAAAGAAGACACAACCACACGCACACACACAATCACACACACACACACACACACAGTTAAACTGAAATGCTTATACCACACAGATAAAACACCCACATACAGCTGCACACGTTCATTAGTAACGAAAAGATTTATTTATGCAGAACTTTTCAAAACAAAAGTTACAAAGTGCTTCCCAATAAAACAAATTAGGAAGAAATGGATGGTTATTAACAGATACTGGAACAAAAAGAGAAGAATCAAAACTGAAATATCAATAGAGCAAAAACATCACTTAAGAAAAGAGAGGGACGACAAAGTCTTTCAAATGAAGTATCACATACATGGATTCATGCATACACGTTTAGTCCCAAAAATATACAAGACATAAACACAGACACACACATTCAAACACTAAGACAAACAGAGACAAACAGTATCAGAGATAAGAAGAGAAGGAAATGGACGTCAAAGGGGCTGCGTGAGTTTGAAATGTGGTTAGCAGTCGTACAAGAGCTTTACTTAAATATAATACGGTCTGAAAATGAATTCTGATACAAGAATAAGCCATCAAGAAGGAGAATGTGACCAGACGTTTGATGCCAACTTTCTGCACCCGAAGGCGTTCAGTACTCAAACCAAGAAGTGTAGAGGTTTGATTATTAGCCCAAGAAGAGAGTATGGGATGTGGATGAAGGGATGAACAGCAGGAGCAGGGAGGAGAAAGAAAAAGGGGGAGAAATTACGATGGGAGAGCTCTGGGAACAGGTCAAGAGAGAGAACAGGGCAAAAGAGGACACAGAGAGAGAGAGAACGAGAAAGTGGTGGGAAAAAGAATAAAAAAATGATGAGAGAGGAGAACGAGGAGGAGGAGGAGGAAGATGAGAGGAAATGGGCGGCCAGGGAGACTCACATATGGAGACATTACCAGAAAAAGGGAGAGATGTTAAGGGTGAAAAACACAGAAGGATGAGTGTGAGACTTTGCACTTTACTGTGAGGGAGCGAGAGCGGCGTTAAAGGTGGTGGGCAGAGAGATGAGAGATCGAGAGAGACAAAAGGAGAGAGGGAGGGAGGGAGAGAGAGAGGAAAGCAGCAGCAGTGTTTCAGGGAGAGCTGGAAACAGAGGGCGGGCGGACAGGCGGGTGGGCGAGCGAGCGAGCCAGAGGGGAAGGAAGGGAGGGAGGTGGGGGGGCGGGGCTTGTCAGGAGCCGCAGCCAGTCAGAGGCTAGCGTGTTGCTCTGCAGGGTGAATCTTACCCTGGCAACACAATAGAGCGTTGGAGAGAGAGTTGGAGAGAGAGACAGCGGACAGGTGAACAGATGGCTGACTGACTTAGAGACAAGCTGATCAGTGGACTACAGTGTGTGTGTGTGTGTGTGTGTGTGTGAGAGAGAGAGAGAGAGAGAGAGAGAGAGAGAGAGAGCATGTGTAAGCACTGTAATGTTACGCAAATTGTTCACTGACAGGGAAAGATGCCCATGTTTGCACTGTAACATAACAAAATATCAGTTGTGTTTACATGAGAGATGGAGAGAGAAGCTTGTGATGTCCAAAAAATATGTGTGTGACAGAAAGTGGAGAGAGAGTAAGAAGGAACTTCACTGTGTTTCCATTTTAGCACCAATTACAGTTTCAGGCCTTGACAGTGAGGACATCATTGTAGAGTGAGGACATTTTTTAGAGTGGAATTCAAACTAGAAGCTTTTGTTGTCATCATATTAATATGACAACATTTTTTTCTGGTCCTCAGCTCCTCAAAACGTTGTCTGAGACTCAGCCCAGTGTCCCCAGTAATTAAGTCCAGACGATTTTGCAGCTTACTAGCAATATACCAATATCGATGTTATTATCTGGTGAGAGAGTTGAGGCAAAGACTGATTTGATTTTCAGATTAATGGATAATTCTGTTTTATTTAAACTTGTGTCTTTTTTGCATCTTTTTTGCATTATTTACGATTAGAGATAAAAACATGAAACTCTGGTGTTTCTTTTGTAATGATGCGGACTGGGGAAAAATCTTTTTGGGCCTGTGTGCATCATGTGACCTGTAGTACCGACTGAGGCCACCATGCCACCGTACTCAGTTTACAGACTTCCTGTTTCAGCTTTGATGTGCTGGACTTGCAGTAGTTTTCCTGTGCAGTGAAAAATGTCAGAATTAGATTGGGTTGAGATTATGGTTGGGATCGGGGATAGGCATGGTGGTTGAGTATAAACATTGGGTTTAGGGAAATGTGCCAATGCCAGAATTATCTCACTGGAGGTCCTCACAAGTATATTAGTATAAATGTGTGTGTAGTGCGTGCCCGTCCATGTGAACAATGCACCAGCATTGCTCCAGTGTCATTACAGTTTTGCGTGCTGGCTCTTTATCTCTTTGTGTCCTGACAGTCGGGGGCAGGAGGTCCACGCCTCGATCATGTCCTCCACGCAGCCCTCTGTCATGTGCCATCATTGTCATGTCGAAGGTTGTTTTATTTATATATAGTTTTATTTTTCCTGTGGTTCTTTTGTTCCCTCGATTTTTAGGTCAAAGCACACACACAAATCCACACACCAACTGCTACCGCAAAGTGTGTTTTCTATGAACTGCGAACAACAAAGTGTGGGGTGGCGTCTCCAGCGCGTTAAATTTGCATTAAGCTGCAGATCAGAGCGCTGACTTGTTCTGGTGAGGCTGAACAGCTGAATCAGGCAACTGTCTCCGTGTTGGAACAAATCTGTCTAATAACCCGTTTCTGTGGATAGATAAAACACCGCTTTGACACTCCGATAATAATAATGACTTTGAGTTTTAATGAGATTCATATCAGAGTGCTATTGTTATTAAAACTGAAAGTCTCTTTACCCTGACATCCAAATGGCGTTCATTACCCTCTTGCCCTCACCTGTTTTGAGGTTTTAAGGCTAATTCATCCACAATCAAAAGAATCTCTGTCTCTGCCTCCTCGGGGTTTAGTCAGGAGCTCTTGCAGGTATGCGTTCCCACCGACTCCACTTCCGAGGCTGAGTTGCAGGCAGTTGAATCATCCTCACTTAGCTGTGATTGTGCGCAGTGGGAGTCATGGAACATGTGCTTATGTTTTAATCAGACCACCACTACACTGCAGTCACACTTGACACAGCAGGTGGTTGTTAATTAAAGAAAATATAGGGTGTGTGAAATATTGCATGTGATCTTTGTTACTCATGGATAATCTGTGAAATGCTACACTGTAAAAAAAAAATCTCCTTCAGTTTCATTGCATTTGAACGCATGTGGTTTTAGCTATTTTTTAGACGTGCATTGATGTCCGTTCTTTTCCAAAGGCTATGAAAATAGCAGACTCTAGAAACTCACCCGAGTTGTGTTGTCCATTGCAATGAAGATCAAGTTAGAGCTACACTAATCATTATTTTTAAAAAGTGGTCACATTTAAGGATGTGCCCACAGAAAATGAGTGTGTTAGCATCTTTTCTGATATATTTAATGTCTCGTTCCATCTCACTGCTTTTATCAGCCTTGTTTCTGTTAGCAGAAAGCAGCTGATTATAGTCTCCAGACTCACTGCACACTACCAACTCAGCACCAAACATGCAGACAGACACAGTTAGAGACAAGCTGGTGAAGAAAACTGGTGAATGTCAAACAACAAATGAGCCATATATTTTTCTCAGGCGTTGGAGGAGACCAAACCAGAGCTGAAAGGAGAGTTAATATTGGACTTACATTCATGCAGTGGCCTGAAATACGACTCTGAATGCTAATGTAGCTCTATGTCTGCAGGATGTGTAAATAGGCAGCTGTTAACAAAGCTAACAAATTCTCCTTAACAGTTAATTAAGAAAGTCTGCCATTGTAGTACGATTCTTCCAACTCGTTTCTAATACATATCCACGCGTTTCAGGTCATTAGGTTTCATTTTTCTTGATTCGAGTGTAAGTGTTTTAAGAATAGAAGGAATGACTTGATAACATGGAGATTGTTTCATGGTGTACTAAAGTTTGCTTCCTTTTGCTGATAGATTTCTAGGCGAGGGATTTTCTTCTTTTTGCACCACTCAGGACTAAAGCTTGTATTTGGACCACAGAAAGCTCTCCAGCTTCAGTTTAAGATCCATTTTGCTGTGAGGATCTATCCTCTTGGCTGTGTGGTCAAGGGCCCACCAGGCAAATCTACTTAACAGCAAATCTTGTTTAGCAGAATCCTCTCAAAATAAGAGCCTCTATCTCTATCGCTCTCCCTCCTCGGTCTCCCTCTTTCTCTTCTCGCCCTTTCCCAATTGTGCTAACACTGACACATCCTGACTGCCGTTAGCCGCAGCACTAACACCACCGCGTGCTTCCTAACTCACCCTTTACCCTTTCGCTTCGCTCAACCACTTTCCTCAGCGCAAAGCTTCACACCAATTACGAACACTGTTGATTAGCCGGTGTGTGCAGAGGTGTGATGCCTCAGTGTGTTTTCTGACATGCAGCTCAGGTTTAAACATAGTTTCTAGTTGCTCTGTAAAAAGGGCCCTGGGCAGCACCAGTGCACTTGGTAAAGATGGGCGTGCTTGTTCTCTCAGGCCCACATCCTTTGATTTTAAAGCTTTTTCCCTTTGGAACTGGAGTCTGTAGTTTCCTCACCCTTTTAATCCATGACCTCCCGCGAGCACCTGCCGGGCGATAGTGCAGACTCGGTGGTAATAACTTGCTTTCACGTGGGCAGCAGACGTTCCGAACGTTGACCTTACAGATCAGTCGAGAATTATCGGAGATTGAGAATGTGTTTTCTGTAATGCCCCTTTTCTCCTCCATGTGTGTCGTCACCAAGGTCAGAGTCTTCCATCTGACCTTTACCACTGCACTGAACAGTGTAGGAGTCAGCACATACAGTGGAGACAAGATGGTCATTTGTGTTTGAGGAACACAAATGGTTTCACAGTGTGTGCAAGAAGTGGTGATCCCAAAATGTGCATGAAAAATGAAATGTAAATGTACCTCCTCCTTCTCCTCTACCCCTCTCTGACCGCTTCAGACATTGCGAAAGAAAGGCTTTAACGGCTGCAACAGCCCCGAGCCCGATGGCGACGACTCCATCGACCAAAGCCCGCTAAATGACGACAAGTACCGCAAGACTGAGGACCTGGACAGCCTCTTCAAACGCTACGGCGTGAGTACCATCACACTTTTGTCACCTTATCTAACCTAGCCTTTCTCTTCTTCTTCTTCTTCTCTTCTCTATCTACCTCTCTTTCTCTCTCTCTCTGTCTGTCTGCCCTCTTCTTCTTTTGTTTGGGGAACGAAGGCTCTGAACAAGAAAGAGCACCGGGACTCTGAGAGCCCAGACCCCGAGGAGCCCTTCTCCCTCACCCCCCGCACTGAGGAGAAATACAAAAAAATTGACGAGGAGTTTGATAAAATGATGCAGAACTATAGGCTGTCAGTGAGTACCCACTCTGTGTAACACCGCCCCCTCCTCATGTTGGTTCCTTGCTGCTGCCGCTGACCAGACAACCGGAGGTTTTTCCGGCTGTGGACGGCGGCCTGACTACTCACAGAGCACTCGCCTTCACTATTCCTCACCCCTTTACCCACCCCCCACTTCACCTCTTACCAACAGCACCTCCCCCCACCCACCAAATCGCTCTGATGGTGTGTGACTGAGCAATAAAGGCAGGGCAGAGTGGCTGAGCAGACTGACTCAAGGGCAAACTTAAAAACTAACAATTTACAAATCCTCAACAACTGTGATGCAGTTTGTGTTATTTCAAGATTATTGCTAGACAGTTTCTGAAATATTTTATGTTAAATGGAAAGTGCACGACATAAGTAATTAGAGGTCATTAGAAAAAGCAGAATAATGATCATCAGGATTTACTGTGATTATTCATGTGAAGTTACAGTTATCACAATGAAGAGCATCCTCAGGAGTATTAAGGCTTTAATACACTGTTTCTGATGCTTCTGCAAGTTCAGTAGTGTACAAGAACAAACAACAGAGGGAGAGGAGTGCTAACTAGGTCCCTAGTTTTCACAAAAGTTGGCTAGCAACTGATATTGCAAAGGGAAATCATGCTTTATGGTAATAACCAACACATTTGGAGCATGCCTCTGAGCAGTCGCATTTCTTGGCTGAAAGCACCAATTGTGTAATACTTAGCAACACTAAAGAAACAAGCGTACAGCTGAAGACAAGCTGTGTGCACCAGAGTCTGTTCCTGACATAATGCAGGTAACACAGCGAGAGCCCGGGTCCAGCTGCTGCTGCTTATTTACAGCATTACTGAGGTCAGTTTGGACCCAGTCCTGCTCCTCGTAGTGGATGTGCTCCTGACATTATCCAGGTTCTGCCTCCTGACTGGCGCTCTGCCAAACCCCTTTTACCGCTCCGCTCCTGTGCCAATTTCTCTGTGATTCATTTTTTTCCTCCGTGCTCAATAATGCCATTAATGTCACTTTAATGAGTAGCACTCAATTTACAGCCCCTCTTCCCGTCTGCCAGCTCCTCCAATTGGTCACTTGGGATGGGACGGTCACGTTGAGGTGCCGCAGGAGAGTTAGACAGCAGTTGTTCCTAATATCTTACATGTGGTGTCATACCTTAACAGAAAAGTCTTGTTTTTGTTCTTTACTACTTTAGTCAATATTAACTTAAATAACTTTTTTTCATCAACTCAGTTGTTGTAAAGTACACAATCAGAAAATGAGTTTGACCTTTCACCAACATCTGCTTTGCCCATGGAACACTAGCACTAAGTAGAACCTTCACAAACTACTGGTACTGCAGAAAGGTACATGAATTTATTATGCATCAATGGATTACACTCCTGTCTCTTCAGTTACAGTGATCAGTTTTAAAAACGCTCCGTCGTTAAAATAGTCAAGCACGGTGGGCGGCAGTATGTTGTTTGCAGTTTCGGTTGCGTGTTAAAGGGTTGATTCAGCAAACATATTATTTATGGGTGAAATGAAGGTGAACCTATCCAGGATGTCCATTACATTGGGAGGAACAATCTGTGACTTCTTGGCACAGTAAATCATAAATGATAAATTCAGTTCTGTTCAGTTCAGTTCAATGCAACTGTGTTTACTCCTGGAGGATGAACTGTATTCAGCAGCTTAGCCACGCAGATCATCAGATACTCAGAGTCCATAGATAAACAATCAAAAGCTTTAAGCATTGTTAATAAACATATTAATGAATTCATAAATTATGCACAGAACACATGAGTAAGACCCAGGTGGTAAAACACTGATCATGTTTCCACCATGAGAGCGTTTTTGAAGGTGATTGTTATTAGTAATTAGCTAATACCTCACATGCACCAGAGCAGGCCGAATAGAGGCAACAAGCTCCTCTCTATTTAATCAGCCCAATGAATTTCTCTCCTCCTGAGTTTGACCTGGCCGCTATCAGCCTCTCTGTGCTGTGTGAGCGCTGAGCTGAAATGGCTCTTAAAAGCTTTCCTCAGAAAAGGAAGCTGCGGCAGAGGAAGAATAGAATTCAATCTACCACCCCTGGAGAGCCGCGGCTCTTGGCACTCGTCGACTGGATGCTAGCCGAACGCTGCCAGCGGGTAGCATCCCCACCCCCATCGCCACACTGCCCCTCAGTCTCTTAGCCAGCCTGCCTGCCTAGTTTGCCCAGTACACCTTCCACAGCGCACCAGAAAACGGAAGCATACAGCACCACCCAACACTCCTCCCCCCAGCATCATAATCCCCAGCATGACAGCTAGGGGCTGGGATATACAAGCTTAATCCCACTTGTACTAAAATACCTCCTGAGGTAGGGAGAGAGTGGCAAGGGAGGATGGGCAGGACACTTGACTAGACGAGCCCCGAGCTAATGGATCTGTTCCTGTTACACTGGCACTGTGATAGGCGCAGAAAGAGGGAGCCTTTTTTTACCGGAGGGTCTCTGGTTTGATCCCGTTCTGGCTCTGAGGTTTTGGTTTGGGAAACTGAATAAGAAATGGACTTTCTCCTTTAACAACAACCTGCGTGGTGCCCTCGAGCAAAGGGCTGAGCATCTTGAGTGTCTCCTGTAGAGTCACAGTATGAATGTGGAAAAATAAAACATGATGTTACTAAAAATGCTGCTTGAGCTGCACAGTTAATTACATCTAATTTAGTTTTCAGATTTTTTGGCTTTCGTCATTAATAATCAATAAATTCCTGCAGTACTGAAGCACTTGATTTCACTCAAAACACCACAGGTAACAAATAATCAAGATTTTAATGTCAAATATAAGAATTTTGATTGTAAGACCTATGAGTGCTCTAAAAATCTCACAGTATTTCAGTTTGTTGATGACAAAAGATTTTTATGTCTCATAATGTTAGTCACTCGAAAAGTTCAGTGAGACGGATGACGCCGTAAAACATACTTTGAATTTAATTCATTCTCAAAAAAGGATCTCAATCACATTTTGTTTATAGTATCCAGCACCCTCTAAAGGATGAGATGGCTATCTATATAATGTATGTATACAACATAGTATATAATAATATTTATGTATTATAAGACCTCATCCTCCTCATATTATCATTATGTAATTAATAATCATTATTTATGCCAGATTTCCTTATTTTCAAAGATAAAAACGACAATTATATGTATATATATATATATATATATATATATATATATATATATATATATATATATACACAATAATATACAAGATC
>JBBMJY010000025.1:1571156-1585354 GCA_037833715.1 Toxotes lorentzi
CACACTGTCAACACACAGTATGGCTGTGTACAGAATAATATGTTATACTCAGTCCTGTTTGCCTTAATAGACTCTTAGTGTTGAATGTCTCTCGTGCGGAGAAGGAAATACGAAATTTAAGAATGTGTTTTCATCAGTAAACATTAACGACCTTCACTATGATATGATAATTTGTGGAGCTCACTCTCCCAGGCATTGCGTTTATGTGCTGGGTGACCCTGAGGCCCCTGCAGTGTGCTGAAAACAACATTTTGTCATTTCACACCATGAAAGCATCAGCGATATAAACATTTCTATTAATAATGTGTAATGATGTGGAGCTGCAGATGAACAGTTTTCATGTGAATCAGACTCAGACCTTTGGAAGAAAGGGACCACTGAGTTTTTTTTTTCTTCTTTTTTAATCTTTATTCAAATAATAGGAAAGTTGGAAGAGTGAGTGGGATAAAGGAGGGAAAGCAACAACTAAAAACAAATTTGCTGGTCAACTGCTGTAACATCTAAAGGTCACTCAGACACTTCTCCACAGTCGCCTCTGTGTTCAGTTCCACAGCTGCTAACAAATAGGATGCGACAATCCTGAAGTTGAAAAGGGAAAATAGGAAAAAAAAAAAACTTTCAAAGGCTTCCAGGACAAGAGGGAGGGAAAAGGAAACTAGGCCATGAGTTTAATTCATTCTGATTTACCCTTGCATCCAGGAAACACAACCTTGTTGAGAGAGCTCCTCTGAGGGAAAATGGGTTAGCTTTGTCTCCCGTCTTCACGCAGGAGAGGCCTTGAGCTTCCTCACATGAGCCTCCGGTAAAGCTCTTAGTCAATTATTTACCTAACAGCTTCTTGTTTTTTAGTTTAGTTTTTTTTTGTGGTTTCCTTCCTCTGTGTTAAATCAGCAGGATGACGGCCAGCACCCAATTAACCCTCCTGTCTGCTAATAGGAGCATTGGTGTTAAATGGAGTTGGAGTGGGTAGATGTAAATTCTCATGTAATTTGCCAAAGACACAGATTAATGTTCAGTGGAGCACAGTGCAGAGCAGGGTGAGGACACATTTAAAATTCATATTTAGAGAAGAAGTGAAGAGGTTTTTTAGTTATGTCACCAATCTCCTAGCAACCAGAGGCAGGCCCCATCATGGCGGTCCTGTGGAGAAGTGGCTGAGAACAAATTATGGATGAATATGGCAACGAGAGAGAGACAGAGAGAGAGAGAGAGAGACAGAGAGAGAGAGAGGGGGGGAGAGAGAGAGAGACAGAGAGAGAGACAGAGAGAGAGACAGTGAGAGAGAGGGGGGTAGAGAGAGAGAGAGACAGTGAGAGAGAGAGACAGAGAGAGAGAGGGGGGGGAGAGAGACAGAGAGAGACAGTGAGAGAGAGAGACAGAGAGAGAGGGGGGGGGAGAGAGACAGAGAGAGACAAAGAGAGAGACAGTGAGAGAGAGAGACAGAGAGAGAGAGGGGAGGGAGAGAGAGAGAGACAGAGAGAGAGAGACAGACAGACAGAGAGAGAGAGAGAGAGACAGAGAGAGCGACAGAGACAGAGAGAGAGAGACAGACAGACAGAGAGAGAGAGACAGACAGACAGAGAGAGAGAGACAGACAGAGAGAGAGAGACAGACAGACAGACAGACAGAGAGAGAGAGAGAGAGAGATATCTACAGTTTTTTCTTTACTTCTTTTGCACATTTCTTAATGTAGTGGAAGATAAAAAAGAGAAGAAAATGAGGATTTTGAGAGAAAATGTACTTTTACATAGAAACATTGCCCACAATCAGCTGCGAGACTGCAGTTGAATAGTGTTTTAACCATGACTGTGGAAAACAGGCAGGTTTCTGTCGAGACCTCGTCGTCATTAGTCGTCAGTACGGAAAACTTTATTAAGCCATAGCAGACAAAACAACCTCACCCCGAGCTCTTTCCATCATATCGCAATTCTCATCAGCTGATGCCGTTTGCCCAGTTATCACAGAACTGTACATATTTAAATTTACATTTTTCCGTCCTTCATGGTCGTTATAAGACAGCTTTAAAAGCCAAGAAAAAAGGAAAATGTGAACGTCAGTTCTATGACAGTTGCATCTGCTGATGAGGATGATTTGAAAGCCCCAGAACAGCTAGTAAATGGACCTAATGGTGAGACTCTTACTTTACATCTGACAGCTGTTACGTTCCTTTTTGTTTTATTGTGCACTATGAAAAATGTTCAAAAACAAAGAAAAAACAAAGACACGATTAAAAGTTCAGGATGAAAAATGAAACATGTTCTTGTTAGTTTGGTTAGTTTTAAACGTGATAAGCAGGACAGTGGTTTGAGGTCAGAGCGTCATCTAAACTAAAGATTTGATTCCATCTTAACGTCCTTCAGCAGAGACACCGAACTCACCCCGGTTCTAAGCTTCTCTCGATAAGAGCTAAATACCTAAATAGTGAAATGTGTTAGGCTGCAGAAAACCCACTTACCCCCTCAGCCCTGTGAGGATAAATCCTTTCTAGTGCTGTATGCTCCGTGTTTACACACTTCCATCCCCTTTGCACTAACCCCATCACCCCCCCATCCACCCCTCCATTTATCCATCCCCTCCCTCAACCCTCTGCTTGGCCAGTGTGCAGTGGTGCAGTGCTGTTAGCTGCTCTCTTCACCCGCCCTGGTCACAACTTACAGTCTGTTCACTCTCCTTTACACTGATGGGTGAATCGGAAATCTCAGAAAGTTTCTTTAGGACAGTCTCAACTTCAACTTACTGTGTAAAGATGAGACATTTTTCCACACACTCAGTTGATGAAAACAATTCAACATATATGGAGAATAGAGTTTCCAATAATGAATAATATATGAATATTCATTCATAAAAATTCCCTTATTTTTCCCTTATAATTAGAGCCAAAATACACTGTTCTTACCCATAAATTTCCTCAGCAACTTTTAATCAGAAATTATGAACTTATAAAAGCGTCACCAAAGACAGGATAGTTTCTCCTTCAGCTTTAGTCAGACCAATTTCTCACTCATTACTCTCTTTATTCCCTCCAAAAAACAAGTTACAAAACATTGCAGAAGTAAAAAAGAGGCAGAGATCAAGGGCAGGAAGGTGCCCTCGTCCTCCTCTGTGTTAAACTGGGTCCCAGGCAGTGAGTACAGTACAGTACAGCTCTGGCCCATATTCTATATATAGAAGTTCTTCTTTCAGATTGAGTTGGAACAGGGTGAAATGGGTCGGATGGCTGGAAAACCCGAGGTCCTTGCCCTTGATTTGTTTTTTATTTTTTCAGGGCCCTGGGCTGTCTGGAAATCCACTTTCATACGTCAACTGAGGCAACAAGGCTGAGCATTTAAAAATTCAATAAAAAGAATTAAAAGGGAAAGGTCTCAGAAATTTGGGCCTTACAGCAGCACAGGCTGTTGAGGTGCAGTCTATTAAGCGAAGTATTTAGCGTGGAGGGCGACCTCACACACTGCAGGACATTTCTGAACGTTCCCAGTGACGAGCACTTGTCAGTGGGGGTGGTGGGATGCAGCTGGAATGTGACACGCACGCTATGAAATGTCACAAATAACCCGATGCAATAACCTGCTGCTGCGACAAGAGGTTTAACCTGGCATGAGACGTGAAAGGCGACACAGCTTTTTGGCCTTTCCACCAAGTCACCTTGCATGCTAAAACTGAGCGTGTGTGTCTGTGCGTGTGTGTGTGTGTGTGTGTGTGAGAAAGAGACAGTTTGAAGGGTTAATTTCCAAAACCCTCTATTTACATCCTGAACAAAGTCTTTTTACCTTAACCGACCTGTTTCCAATGTTTATGTATTTCATCCCATTGAGAACAAATGAATAAATAAGTGATGTGTCTGACACTTTTAGGCTGATTTCCAAACAATTGTTGTGCGTGATTCATGACTGATCTCAGGTCATTTAGGTTCAGTTTTAATGATATAAATTAAAACCTATCACTGCCTGGGGTTAGGGTTTTTCTGTTTAGTAAACAGTGAATGAACTGAAACATGAAAAACCACCAACCTGATGTTTTGAGTTCAGTATCTGGTCTGTAGGATCCAGTTTGGGTGGATTTGCCATTATTTTATCTACTTAGGATACTTACTTAAGTTGCATCAAGAAACATGCAATTATGTAATTGACATTAACAGTAGAAAAATCCCCTTATCAATAAATATTTGTCCACCTGAGTCCTTAGTTTAGAAATGAACATCTACAGGTTCAGTGAGAATATTTCAACCTGTTTTGAACCTGATGGTTTCTTTTTGCTCCAGTGCATCGAAATGTTGATTCATTTTAGTGTCAAGATGCAGACTCCCAGAAAATTCTGAGACAAGTTGAATTTTGTGAGACACAGGTTGAAATATTTACTGTACTGGCAGATTGTGTCTCCTTGTGTGAACAAAATAGAGATTTATTTCTAAAACATGGACAGAATGATTCAATCCAGCTTTATTGTCAACACCGAAACAAAGCAAGACTTGAAAACCTGCAGATGTGTTTTGATGTGATCTTTTATTTTGGGCTTTCAGTCATTTAGCCACGTAAACCATTTTAAGTAAGCGTGCAATTTTATTCACTCCACAACTTCTAAAATTCTTTTTTGATATACATAATAAAAAAAAGCCTCCACCTCATCCAGTAATTTTTGTCTCACACTGAGCTCTTAAAGTCTTACTGTGATTAAAACAAGTGCTTTTATAAATTAGTGTCTGTACTTTGACACTATAAGACAGAAAGCTGCACTAGAACCAAGAAAAATTACAATTTCGGAAAATTCTTAAAAAATGTATTATTTTTTTAGGACTCAGTGACAGAAGAATCGACTTGATGAGATGTATAGTTTGAAAGTTCATTCATTTTTTGTACAACTTTTCAGTTTGTGCCACCTGTGATCCATGTGAGAAATAAGAGTTTATAAAGTTTTAAAAGTTTTGGAAAGACTCTTCTGGTTGTGATTGGCTGGTGTGACTGGTTGTTATTTCACCTGCAGGCTGGTTTGCACTGCTGCTGATCACTAACTGATCACCTGTCCATTAATGTCTGGGTGTGTGTGTGTGTGTGTGTGTGTGTGTGTGTGTGTGTGTCGGGGTTAACATTCACACAACACACTCTAAGCCCTCCCCCTCTTCCTGTCTCTCCACCAGTCTACAGTCCCACAGCCCACCTTCTCCATGCCAGTCACCGTGCCAGTATCCAATCAGAACGCAGCGGCAGCAGCAGCCCTCCAGTTCAGTAACAACCCCGGCGGCGCCCTGGTCACCACCACCTCCTTCGTCACCTCCACCCTCACAGACCCTCGCCTCCTGTCACCACAGCAACCAGCTCTGCAGAGGAACACTGTGTCGCCAGGGTTACCACAGCGACCAGCCAGCGCAGGTAAGACAAGGGGGGAGACACCGTTGGACTGGTTTGGTTTAAACTGTGTTTCTATGCAGAGTAAATATCTAATCGGTTTTATTATAGCTTTTCTATTTGCCTGTCTGAACACTGAGTGATTTGATTACCCCCTTGACAAATGTTCAGATTCATAGCAGCTGATGAGTTTTGCATTAACAGCAGAAATGAAATGAGGAAGAAAAAAGATCCACTGACAAAAACTTCTTCAAAAGAAAAAGCCTGTGCCGCCCACATCGTTTGATTGACAGGTGCTGTGGTGCAGAAACAGCAAAAGGAGACAATGTTCTAAAAATAAAGAAACTCAGATGTTTGTTTGAATTAATGATTTAAAGAAGAGCTTCACATTTTTTCAGATCTCTCTTCAAACAGTACTCACATGCCCACATGTACATCGAACGCACTGTTGGTCACTTTAATTGTTCCTCCAATTCATACTGGCTGCAAAGAGATCGATCTAAAATTGTATCAGCCATCACTGAAGCTGCTTAAGAAACATTTACAGTGACCAGTAGCTCTTCAGGTGAACATATGGGCAGGTGAGTATTGTATCAACACAGATTTCCATTCAGTTAAATTTGGATGCTCAGTTGATTTATTGACAGAATAATGTGAACAGCAAACAGCAGCGCTGAGCAATGGCAGCATTTCATTAAAGCTCATCTGAGAAAATCAATTTTGAGAATCTTGTTAGAATCAGACAAACTGTAAACGAACTGTTGTTCATTTCTCATAGCTCTGTGGAGATATAATGTTTGGAGGCAGGTCATTTGGCTTCTTCCTTACATGTTTAAGTGCTGATTGCTTAGTGTCTCTTAGAGCTGAAATAATCTGAACAACCTTTATAGACGTGGTTGTCATGGGGATGCAGCCACTTGTTACAGGTGTTGTTTGTCTGCTGTCTGTTCGTCAGTGTTTTATAGAGAATTTTCTGAGCTGACAAACATAGAAGTACATCTGAGTCTGTGTATTGATGTTTTGTTCAGTTCTGTCGGCCTGTATGCTCAAATAAGTGCACACTGCCTCATAATGACAGGAATCCATCATTTCTTTGACTGAGGCTGGTACACTCCTGTGTGCGCCTGCTGCCTCTGTGTGGCAAACCAATCCCTCACCCTCTGACTAAAAGGATTTGTGCCCCATTTTTGCATCTCAGACAAGGTTACTTATCAAGCTTTGTTCCGACCAGTATAATCTCATTGTAAGTCAGAATTAGGTGATGTAACGCGCAACAAATGCATTACAGCATCTTTCATAACATGCCGTTCTCCGAGGCAAGAGGGTTTCACATAGCAGTAATGGACGCCTCCCTCCCTCCTCCCCCCTCCTCATAACCTCAGCAGTGCAAATGCTCTGCTGTACCCTGCTATGCATCCCACATTTCCAGAGATGTATTGGGTTCATCATGTTTGCTTATTGGTGTTTTTCCATGTGTCGGTCCAGCCAGATATTTTTCAGTCACCCCCGATGACCCTGAGACGTTCTCAAGATTGTTTGAGCCAAAAACTGAATCTGTACCACAAGAGGGAAAATAAGTGTCAGCAGATAAAAATGCTGCCTGCCGTTTGGGGAGAAGTGAGGAGAATGTTTGAATGAACATAAAACATACAGAAATACTGTACTGTGCTGTTTAGGAACAGTGATATTTTAAAGCAGCAGTCATTGATTTTTAATTATTTTTGGTTTAGGGGCAGCGAATGAAACAAGCTGTAAACACAACATCATGTCATATTTTCCTTTTTAAACACATGGCAGACACATGGCATCATTAGCCCTCAGGGTCATTTCTGTGGCTACATAACAAATGCAAAACCAATATTTACTCTCCGTGAAAACCAAAACAATGAGCTGAAAGATGCTAAAACGCCTCCTAAAACCGAGGGGACCTGCAGAGCTGGCTGATGAAGCTATGGGAGTTTATCACAAAATCAGGACACTTTTCATCTGACTGAGGTTTCACTGAGAGAGAGTCTCACTGGCTTATTCATGCAGCAGCGGCTGCCAGCTGACTTTTAGCATCCAGTGAAATTAATTGGATGAAGTCAAGGACAAAAGGCTGCCTCTTTAAACTCTCACTTTTCCCAGTTCCACTGCTGATTCCCAGTGTCAACACCACTTTGGTATTTGTGCCAAAACTCAGGTGTTAAATTTTCCTAATATTAAAATTTTTCAAACAGTAAACACCTGTAGGTCTGGCACAAATCAAATCAGACTAAACATTACATTATAAATTACTCATAGGAATAAAAGAAAAAGTTGAAGTCTGTCTTAATACACAGCACAGTCACATGGTTAGTTGATTGGCAGTTGTTTTGACTGTTACGTCCCATAAAGATCATGTGTTTGAGACACTTTTATTTTTTTAATCAGGTTTTGTTTTTTTATTTCACCATTTAAAACGACTCTGATCATTTTTCCCTCCAAATACGAGATAAGTGCCACTCAGAAGTGGTGAAACCGGCACTTAGAAATTAACTGGTAATGCAGAATTGAAACCAATTATGGTCCTTCATGGAGTGAAGTGTTTCGAGAGCAGTAGCACTTTTTTAATGACGTACTTGATTTAATGATATTTTTTCAAAGTGGGATGTGCAGCATTTTAGATAAATGCTGTTCAGATGAACTGTTTGATATCGGATCATTTTCGTGGCGTCACATTTAATGGTCGTGGTGTGTTTCCCTGTCCCAGGTGCTCTGTTAGGAGATCTAGGGAATTCAAATGGAGCCTGCCCGAGTCCAGTCCGTAAGTAAATCTTCTCCTTTCTCATGCTTCAGAAGAAATGAGTTTGTGCTGATACACACACACACACACACACACACACACACACTGCATCAGGTCGTCTGCCCTGCTTCTCTCCGCTTTCTGTGTTTTTGCTGGACTTTTAAAAGGATATGATTTTTGAGTCTGACTTACAGACAGAGTGATGCAGAATATTTTATGTGTGGCAACAGGCTCAGTCTCGTTTCCACCGCTCTCTCACACACACACACACACACACACTTGCTCACCAGCACGAAAACACCTGTTGACTGACGACAGCTGATGGTCACAGTACAAGCAGCTTGTAAACAGTCCAAAGAACAGAAAGGGTTTCAGGTTGTGAGAGAGAAACGGGAGGAGAGAGCTGGAAAAGAGGAACAGAAACTGAATATGAAAACGCCTCAGCTGGTTTTCTCTTGTCTGAAAAACCAGAACTGTGTTGAACATCTTAAAATTCATTAATGTTACACACTTAGTCTGGTTTCTACCCGCTGTTTTGAGAGAAATACCAGCTCAACATTTTGTTCTTAGCACCGGTTTTGTCAACGACTGAAATTCACTTCCGCATTGATTCATGTTTTCACCACAGATTTGCCTGAAATTTCACTCTGACTCCGACGTGAATACCGAAGATATAATTCATGGCTGAATTTTGGTATTATCTGGCTTTGTTTCACTCAGTGATTGAACACGAGCTCAGAGTTTGCAGCTGCTACTAACAGTTAAATTAAAAGCCCCTGAAAAGTTCACCTCAAATCTCCAGTATTTAACTGTAACAGTAAAAATCCATGTTGAAATAAGACGAAGTAGTTAATGTGATTATGATGATAATTGTTATTTCTGAAGAAATGAACACTGAAAACCTCAGCTAATCTGCTTCATCGCATCTGTGTGGGTGTAGTTTGATTAGGTTTGAGTGACAGTGACCAAACAGCCCACCAGCTGTCATCAGAAAGAAGAGAAACACAAACGTTTCTTATGAATTAACCAAAAACTGTTAAAACTCAGAAAGTTGTGTGTCCATGTCGTCACTCATCACTCGCACCTGTACAGCTGCGTCCATCTCTGTGGACTGTTTTCATGGATGTAGTCTCACCTGCACGTCTGATTGGCTGATTGTTTTTTCTGTCTGGGGGAAACAGTCGTCTGTAACCATAGCAGCAGAGCATTAGAAACGCTGAACAAATCACAGCTGTGATTCAGACGTCTGAGACCAGACGAGCTCAGATCTTTGTTCAGCCGGTCACAGATTTAGTTTGACAACATTTGCACCAGGAGACAAACATCCGTCCGTAATGTCAGATTTTTACTGAGCAGTGTTTCCAGATTTAAAAGCCCGGTATCCTGACAGCAGTCAGGTCAACACTCCTCAGCTCCACTACTCCTCCCCCCTCATCTCTTCATCTACACCCTCTCCCTCCCCCTTTCATCCTGTCTCTCTCAGCTGTTCCCACTCGTCTCCTCTCAGGAATTATCTACCGCCCCACCCCATTCACCACCACCTCCACCTCCCCACCCCCAACCCCCCATCCAACTGTCCCTTGCTTGGCACAGGACTCTCCTCAGAGGTGACTTTGACACAGGCCAGAGCTCTCCCCTTAAATCCCATTAGCTAGGACAGATACTGCCAGCCTGCCTGTAGTAATAGATATGGTGGGAAGGTGTGTTTTTTTTTCTTTCTATATTCACTTGATAAACGTATTGTCTCGGGGTAAGGTGGGCCAAAATAAATCAATACAGTTATATTAACTTCCCTGCACTGTATCAGAGCCCACTCCAAAGCCAAATTTCAATATTGGTATTAGTTTCAAGGCTATTAATGAAAGAGTATGTACTTTCTACAAAGCTGTGCTCTTAAAAGTTCACTGTCGATCGATGCACAGGTGCTGCTGAAAGACTAGTTCCGTGAGGTAATTAGTCAAAAAGAGGAAGTGCTGATTAGTAAAGCATTGTAATGTCACGAAATCAGAGCTCTACTTTCTGGAACGTGATCAAATCTTACAAGCTCAGTATTACGCAGAAATAAAAAAGTAAATATAAAGTGAGTTTATTCCTTTAATGAGCGTACGTTGGCAGTTTTCCAGGTTTCTGTGTTGATTTTTCTCCAGTTCGGTCTTTGACTGGAAGAAGTCCAACTTACTTTAATGATGCTTTGGCAAGTGAATGCTTTCATTCTTAATTGCTTCTGTTGATTTTGCTTGTTTGGTGTTTCAAACATTCCAAAAGTCCCAACCTTAAAATGATGTTACTAGTTGTCAGCAGTTACTCAGGTTTTGTTTTTCACAGTTTAATATTGTTCTGGTGAGTTACATTTCAAAATGCTCGGAGTTTTCAGAAGCAGCCGTTCTCCAAATAACTTTTTATATGTTTAGCTTTTAAAAGAATATATTTTACTGTCATGTTTGGAACAACTCATCTCATGGAATCAAATCTTATTTGTAGAGAATCAAGAAGGGCAATAATCTGATTGGCTCTCTGCAGGCGAATAAGCTGGGCAACTTTTCCTTTGCCAGTAAACTCGTATGTATAAAGTAGCTCCCCCTCCTGGACAAAGAAACTTTGGCTGCATTGCGACGTATCAGTTCCAAAAATTAAACTTTTGACCTTTCAGCAAACGTACTTTGGCTGTTTTTTTTTATATATAAAAATCAGTAAAATATCTTCTATGTGACAGTGGATGTTTCATAGCACAGTGATGTGGACCTCTCTGTAGATGTGGACTGTAGATGGACGTCTGTGCTTCAGGCTGATCGAATGTTACTGTCTGGGTCCCTGTGCTTCGAACAGAGTCACGACTCCTTCCTGCGTTGAAACATGAAACCTCCTCATCTCAAAACGCAGCTCAGGTGACCTGAGGCTGCCTGCCTCGCTCTCTTTGTCCTTTACCTCTCTCTCTCTCTCCCTCTCTCTCTCTTTCTCTTTCTCTTTCTCTTTCTGCCTCCTCCTTTCTCATTTCCTCACATTTCTCTTGTTTCTCAGCTCCTGGTCCTTTTCCTTCTGCCCTCACCTTCCTCTTCTCTACCAGTGTGTCTCACTCTTTTTCTGCTCTTCTCATCCCAGTTTTTCTCTTCCCTTTCTTTCCTCTGCTCTGTTTTTTCATTCATACTTCTCCTCTCTTTTCCTGTCTCCTTTCATCCCATCCCATCTTATTTTCTTCCCTCTCTTCCCTCCTTTACTGTCCTCTCCTGCTCCTCACTTCTTCCTCCTCTGTCCATGTCTTCCACTTCCACTTTTCCTTCTATCTTCTCCTTCCCTCAGCTGCCCTCTTCTCTCCTTTTCCTCCCCACCTCTCCTACCCTGCTTTCTCCCTCTCCTCCTCCTCCTCTCTTGGATCTGTCGTTCTCAGCTGTTGTCCAGGGACTCAGGGCTCCGGGAATGTCACCATTGACGTCACCAGGCATTCCACACATTCCCACGCCCAGCCTCGCGTAATAGGAGACATCTTATACACACACACACACTGACGGGACTCACACATTTACACACAAACACAGACAGGAGCACATGTAAAGTGCATAAAAAATACATACAAACAGTCAACATATATAAATAAAGCACAGACACATCCACATGTCTCTGTGACTCACACTCTCAGAATAGGAGTGTATTCAGCTTTAACACACACACACACACACACAAACACACACACACACAGTATTATAATTCCGTCATCTCACAGTCTGGCACAATATTAAATACAGGGTCCAACTTTTATATTACATTTTAAACAAAGTTGGAATTAAAACAAACTGATGTTAATTCTCTTAAACCTTAATAAGTTTGTACTTAGTTCACTCATTTTTCGTGTAGATTTTTGTGCAAAATAAAAATTCCAGTCTCTTGAATGAAACAAAGCAGATCTTATCTTAAAACGTAAAGTGAAGACTAAAAAGTGACTGGAGAATTTCCTCCTTAACATCTGGGCTTGCTCTGAGGAACCTTCTCTGGTTATTAGGTTATTTTAGACTTGGAGAAGAAGGAGGACATTTTGACTTGGGTCAGTTCACCCACATATTTTTCCCTTGGCTGCTTGTGGAAATTCTTCATGCAGAGAGTTTTAGTTTTCAGACAATAAAAGTGAATGAGAATTTGTTTGAAGACATTTTAAAAAGTTATCATCTGTATTTCCCTCCAGAAACAGTGTCTTGGTTTCTCTGGATAATCCACAGACCTCACTGTCAGCAGTTTTTATACAGACAACATGTTTGGTAAAAGTAGTTCCATTAAAATTAGTGAGGTCTGTGGATCGTCCAGAGGAACAAAGACGCTGCTACAGGACAGAGACTTTGCTGTTTTTCAGATCTAATGCTTCGCTGCTCTGAGCTCTAAAAACAAAATACCATTCACCTCCATTGTCTTGGCTTGAAGGCAGAAATCTCAGAGATGCATATCTCCAGACCTCAGCAGATAAAAGTTAAACTGGAAAACTTTAAGCAGGACACTTTTTTTTAAAACAGCATGCCAATGAACAATTTAAGGCGACAGCTGAGACGTCTAAGTTCACCGTGTTAATGGATGTTACACCGAAGAGTGCTTTTCGAGGCTCAGATGCAGTTGATACTGGGTCCCATGCTCAGTATTTCTGTCACAATATGTTTTTCCACAATTTACTCTGAAAGAATTCAACTGGGGTCTAGTGAAAATGATTGTAGAGAACATAGGAACACACAAAAATGCATGAGAAATCTGCATCTGTGAATTCCAGTCAAATCATTACTGGTACAATACAGTGTGTAAACACACGCACACACAGATGCCAGTACTCCAGGCTGTTTCTGTATGGGGATTTGGTGTTGGCTTAATGGCACCTGTATGACCTGCATTTCACACAGAAACTCACACTCACTTTCACGCCGTGTGTGTGTGCGTGTGTGTGTGTGTGTGTGAGACTCTCATAACTCGAGGTCACCACAAAGCCGCCACCCTTTTCCTTTACCCACAAACATGAACACAACGCAACCAGCAACAGATTCCTATCAGTCAGTGACGCACACATGTGCATGTTACGGAACACACACACACACACACACACACACACAGGGTCACAGGATTTCCCAGATGCACCTGATTCAGAGAGGGTTCGCTGTGCGTCAGCAGGACCCAGGTGATCTCGTTGGTCAGATGCCTGCTGGGAAACAAATTCCTCTCCACTCTCTCCTTCTTTCCTTCACTTCTCTCTCATCCACTTTTGTCATTCCCTACCTCCTTGATTCCTTCCTTGGTATTTCCTTACTTTCAATCTTCACTTATTTTGTGTCTCCTTTCTTCCATCCCTACATCCTGCTCTCATTTTCCCCTTTCCTTCTCTTTCTCATCTTCAGTATAACCAAACTCCTCTCTCTCATCCTCCTCTTTACTCCCTTTTTTCCTACTTCTCTTATTCTCTACTTCCTGTTTCCTACTGTTTCCTTCCTGTTTGGCCTATCTGATCAACTTCTTTTAACTTCCTGTTTTCAGAAAACTCTGCCTAGTGCTCTTTTAATCTTGTGCATGTTCATTTTATTTCTATTAGACCAACAGATTATGTTTAACTTGTTTGGTTTATTTACCACTGAAGATAAACAGGAAGTTAACTAACCAGTAACTTCAATTGAACAGCTCTTCAGCTTTCTCTCTCCTCTTCTTTCTTTCTTTGTCTGTGTTCTTCCTCGTTTTCCCTCCATCGCTACACCCTCAAACCTCTCCCTCCTCCATTCCTCCTCCACCCACCACTTCCAACCCTCTTTTCACTTTCCCCTTCCCGCCTTTCCTCCCCCCCTCCCTCCCACTGAGCTGATAGCAGAGGTTCATTTGTTGTTGTTGTCAAGTTTAGTTTAAGGGCTGCATATGTGTGTTTGTGTGTGTGTATGTGCACGTTTCCCTGGAGTGTGTGTGACTGAGATGAAGCAGAGTCACATGCCGCTGTCGTCTGGAGGCGGCGTCATGGAGAACTGCTATCTGCTATCACACACACACCCTGACTCTGCCTGTCTGAGGGGAATACAGTCTGTGTGTGTGTGTGTGTGTGTGTGTGTGTGTGTGTGTGTGTGTGTGTGTGTGTGTGTGTGTGTGTGTGT
>JBBMJY010000025.1:1585454-1599301 GCA_037833715.1 Toxotes lorentzi
TGTGTGTGTGTGTGTGTGTGTGTGTGTGTGTGTGTGTGTGTGTGTGTGTGTGTGTCTGTGTGTGTGTGTGTGTGTGTCTGTGTGTCTGTGTGTGTGTGAGGGCTGGGAAAGTCCCTGCTGTCTCTCTTTTATACTCTTGTGAGTGAGTCTCTGTTTGAATCAAGGTCTTCTTATAACCTAACCAGCACGGACAGACTGCTGTCTTGTTGTCATGACACCCAGACCCACACCCCGACCCCAGCTCAACAAAAAAAAAATCATTAATCAACATTAACATGAAAAACTTACCAGTCCAGGAAGCATTAGAACTTATTTTACAGAGGTACATAAAAGAGTTTAGAAGTACAATTTAAAAAAAAAAAATCTGAAAATATTTCTGCCATACTGAACTCATGCACACAAAAGCACTCTGACGTGCTGCTCTGCGACTGAGGCGTGTCATGCATCAGGTTGTGTAGTTTGTTACAGACTAACTGTGGGGTGGCACTGTGTGAGTTTGGAATGTGATCGGTCAGTCAGTTTCAAAGGACGACAGGTTTGACAGACGTGATGCTTGATAATCCTGTGACGTGGCAGAAATCCACACCCACAAAAAAAACGAAGAGAAACTGCAAAGACTTTTTTGGTTTGTTTGTTTGTTTGTTTTTTCAGTTATTAAAGGATCAGTCTGGTCATATTATATATTTTCCTTACTCTTAACAAATCACCTGAAAAGAAAACCAACAATGATCACAGTAACTGTTGGGTCCAATGTCTCATACATCTTCTTCCTCTGAGCCACTGAGCTTCACTGTTCCCAGAAAATGTTAAAACACATCAGTGAGTCACACTGTTGCACTGGGTGACACACACACACTGTGGTTTATTTTGACCCATTCACACACACACACACACGCACACCCACACGCACACACAGCCCTGCTGCCCCAGATACTCAGTAGATCCCCAAATGTGGATTAATCCGCCGCTGAAAATAGTCCCCAACAAATTCACCATTTCCTAACGGTGAACAGCTGTTTTAGGACGAACTCAGAGCTCACAATAACGTGCAGTTATACAGATACTGATGGGAAATGAAGTTCACAGTTGTAGTTCACAAGGTCCAAGTACTCAGGAAGCTCTAATTACTGTGATATATTAGAAGCATGCTGAAATAATGTTTCCACATTAGAAGATGTTTCACTTGTTATAAGAAAACACGACTCAATGGCTTAATAATGGTCCAAAAGAGGAAAGACGTAGAGAAAGAGCAAATAAAATAGTTCTGGTGAGAGCGTGACACGGTTTAGATGCTGAGGAGCTGCAGAAAATCAGAGCGCCGACAAACACTGTTTGAGCTGCAGAAACGATGAGGAGCATGTGGTGCGACAGAGCGATCCAACTCGCTAATGAGAACACACAGGCACACAACAGACACACACACACACAGAGCTGAATATACATACCCAGACAGACAATTACAGACAGAGTTCACAGGTAGATACAGACAACATCAAAACAGACAAGCACAAGCCCCTCCCTCTTCACTGTGTTCCTCTCTCTGCTTTTCTCTGCAGCTAACGGCTACATCAGTGCCAGGGCCTCCCCAGGCCTCCTCTCCGTATCCAACGGCAACAGCCTGGGGAAAGTAGTCCCGGCTAAGTCTCCGCCTCCGCCCAGCCCTCAGATGGTGAACAGCCGCAAGCCGGACCTGAGGGTCATCACCTCACAGAGCAGCAAGAGCCTCATGCAGCTGGTGAGGGCATTACAGCAGCCACACAGGGACAAACAAAAGATGGGGCCGGACTTGGCCGGAGGGGGGGGGCTGCTGGTCAGACCTGAGCTGGGTCAGGGATATTTTTGGCGTGAAAGCTTAGACAGTTCAGTGGTTGTATATTAGGATACTGTGAAATATCAGGAACACATTTCCACGTCTGTGACTTTGTGACGGCTTTGTGATGAGTGTCGATAGTCGATAGTAACATTTTCTAATTGTTTTGGGTCAGACTTCTGACACTGCTAAATTTGTAAATGATAAATGTTTGCTCAGCAGCCTTCAGACTAATGGAGGCCCCGACAAGTCACAAGTAGGTTTGGGGTCGTTGTCATGCTGTAGGATGAATTTGGACCCGATCAGATTTTAGGCTTGATTTATCCGAGGTTAAGAACTTTACACAGAATATGATCAGCATCAAGAATGAAAGCTAAGCATGTGAGCCAGCGTCTAGAAGACACATATCCACAGACAAATCCCAAACAGAACATTTCCCATGCAAATGTTGTAGAGATGTGAATGATTCTTCATCTGGATCCAGTCGTTCTCCTTCAGCCATCGACTGAGGAGTTAAACGCTGTAGCTGACTGTTTTTTTCAGTAACATGTGAAAGTATCACTCTAAACTTTAGATGAAGTTCTTTTGAATGATGTTCATATTTTACTACAGTTAGTTGTTGTAGAAACGTAACCGTCCTCTGTTTTTCACTCCCCCCTCCTCCACCGGCCGTGGCAGACAGAGGAAGAGCTGGAGTTGGTGAGTGAGGTGAATAGACTTCTAGACTTTTAGCCTCGAGGATGTGGTGTCGATCTCTGTGTGATCTCGCTGAGCATGAGTGTGACACCGTCAGCGAATGCATCCCATCAGGACTGACTCAGTGGCACCAGTGCTATGACGAGAGTAGAAGTAAAGTCGTGAAAACGTCAGAGCACGCGGTGAACTCAGAGCATCAGAGCAACTCACAGATGGAGGACCGATCAGCTGGTTGTACTGGTTCCTGCAGGATTCAGGGTTCACTGCAGGCTGGACTCTTGCAGGTTTACTTGCCGATCTGAGCTGTAGGTGTGAGTCGAGTCACAAAAATAAGGACCTGAGACTTGATTTGAACTTTGACATTTGACTTCTGAAAGACTTGAACTTCAAGCCTATCTGGTTATTCCAGCATGATACAGAACAGAAGACAGGCCGGCCTTGCATGGACACATACCTTTCATATTTGATTATTAGGCGTATGCACTCTTTCATTACATTATATTTATTTGGCAAAATGCATTTGTCCAAAGTCACTTACAACGAGTGAAACTGTAAAGGAGCAAGAGCCAGATATCATCCAAAACTGGGGATGTGTCCCCTTTAAACAAATAACGAAAAAGAGTCTGAAAAGGAGGGTTTGGTAGTGGAAGCTCTGACCTCTGACCTGACTACAGTTTGCTTTTGAAGACTTTAAGGAATTGAGAGAATGAGAAAACAGATAGCGCTCTAGCATCTGTACAGTCAGTGGTGGAGGAAGTACTGAAGCTTAGTACTTAAGTAAAAGTACAAATATCCCGCAAAACATTTACTCAGGTGAAAGTGGAAGTACTACATCAAGAATCTTACTTAAGTAAAAGTACTAAGTACTTAATTTTAAATTTACTTTAAAGTACAAGTACTCACGCTATGGGTTGTCTCAGTGTCGGGGCTGTGCCTTTTTTTTTTTTTAATTACTTTATTGATCCCTCCTGGGGAAATTACTCTACTCTAGGGGACGACATTATTATCCTCAGTGAATGACTACATCTAAAACGAGTTAAAAAAAATAAATAATTTGGAAGTTACAGCTACACTACACAATACTGAAGGTGCTCTGAGGTGTTTCTCAATAAAAGAGAAGTTGAGTCATTCAGCAGCTGACTGTTTTTTTTAATGGTACAATACGTTTATGGTGTATTTTGGGTTACTGTTGTCATGGAAACTCAGTAATCGATTGGTAATCGAACCTCAATAATCGGAATTGAATCGAATTGGGAAATTGGACCGATTAACCAGCCCTATGCCTCTGCCTTTGTTACTGCTCACAAGCAACTGTACAATAGCTGCTTAAATACGGCCAAAGATTGCTGTCTAATTCTGAGCTGGAGGGCTCAGGCTCACGCTCAGCCGACAGTTCTTCTCGCCGGAATCCGGCCAGTCCACCGCTCGGGCTGCTACCAAATGCGGAGGTAATAGAGCCACCTGATTGGTTGGCAATGGCAAACAATGCCTCAACGCAATCAGTCTATTTTTTTCATGCAAGATTTTGAGGAAATTATGTTCGTAACGAGTAACGGCATAAAATGTAGAAATGTAGTGGAGTAGAAAGTACAGTTAATTGCTGCAAAATGTAATGGAGTAAAATCAAAAGTATGCATTATTACTTTTACTTAAGTAAAGTACAGATACGTAAAAAAAATACTTAAGTACAGTAACGAAGTACAAATACTTTGTTACATTCCACCACTGTGTACAGTAAATATGAGGCTCCCTCATCAGCAGCCAACTAAAATGCAATAAGACCATGTTAGCTCGTCCCACTGCACTCTTGACACTGAATACTCTGAACAGGAGTTTAATATTTAATCTTCTGTTTTATATCTAAATCCTTGTGCTGTCACTCATAAAGACAACATGCTTGTGTCTTTTTATACTGAAATGCACTCTCTTCATGTCAGAAATCTGCCGCACTGTCCAGTTTCTGCTTCATATTTTTTTGTTGTAGAAACAAAACGTTTTAGAGGTGATTTATTTTAAGCAAACTGTTGAAGACTCACAAAAATATTCACGGTACAGTAGAGTCCAGCTTAAAGTTACATTTGTAGAGGAAATATGGAGGGAACCGGAGCAACCAGCTGACTCTCCGCTGTGTGTGAAAGCTGCTCAGCATGTGCATGTTTGGTTTCATCTGAGTGTCGATGCTCGTGAGGATCAGAGTGAAGAAAGATCACAAAGCCTCCAAGGTGGAGCACAGACAGACATGTCGGAGTCTGACACCCTGACCCCTTCAGTCCTTCACACACACACACACGCATGCTGACATGCACTCATGCGTATGTCTGTACATAAATAGACACAAACATTCCTCAGAACAAATACACACCTCACATTGTGTGTTCATTCCTCACATACCTCTCTGCACACATTTACACACATACTTTTTCTATGAAAAACACATTCTTACACACACACACTCATCCGCACTCATCTCTCCTCTGTCAGCCTTGTCGATGCATGTGTTCCTGTCAGCATGATTCTCCAGCACAGCGATGCCTCTCATAACACCTTCCACCGTGATGCTATATAACACGAGCACCCGGCCCTGGCGACAGCGTTGCCGTGCCAATGACACCTTAAGATGCGAGACACTTCTCATCTTGCACAGCGATGTTCAAGTGTCACAGAAAAGTTAAACGCCTCAGAGAGAGTAGAGGTGCTTGGATTCTCTCACAGGGAGAGGAGACGCCTCTGTCTGTGGCACAACGAATAAAACGCCTTCCACCGCCCGGCGAAGTGAAGTGATGTCACAGTGTCATACATCAGACTTTAGTTATTAACGCTCAGTTGGATTTGTCTTTAGTTTTAGTTTTAGTTTGCCAACAAAACTTCAAAAGTGGCAGGAAAACTGAGGGTTGACAGTTAATCAGTGTACAATCAGATCATAGACAGTGTATGTTGTTTTCATTTCAGCTAGACTGAGAACAAGCTGTGTTTACAGTTGAATATTTCAGTAGTAACAGCATAATTAAACTGTTCTCAGTCACATTACAAGGTCTCTGCATCCACTCTGCTGTACAGTGGAAGGCACATGCTAACCATTATCATTATTGCTGCTGAAAATGGATGAAGTCATGTTCCGTGAGCTCTTACAGTCAGCCCTTATAAGGAGAAAAAGAGACGATAAATTGTGGAACCGGACCAGGTTTTCTCACGACATGGAGTCGCAACACTGGATCCAAAGATCCAGGAAAGAAGGGGTTGGGTTGTAAATCTTACTTGGATGTTTCAGCATTTTGTTCAAGCATATCTACACAGTTATGGAGTTTTTGAAAGCTGAGTATGTAAACCAGAATTCCTTAACACCAAAACCTTTCAAGTATAATCTCATCAGTGACTGCCAGTCAAAAATAAACTACACTGTGCAGAGAGGAGGTGCAGATAACTGTGGAGTTCATTTTATGTATTAAATTCTTATGGAATCCAACTATTCCTCATATAGATGGAGACTCCCTAGAACACCCTCTGGTCCCCTGAGGGTCCCCTAAAGGCCCCCAGCCCCTATTTTTAGAACCACTGTAGCAGTAATCGCCTCTTTCGCTTCCAGTCGTCCAGGGTTCAACTTTTTCTGTTCATCTCTGTCTTCCCAGAATGCTCAGCGGCTAAGTGGATCCCACGTGGCACAGCCGCTCACCACACCAGTGGTCTCTGTGGCAACTCCCAGTCTCCTAGCGCCCTTCTCTGGCATGCAGACGGCCTACAACACTGGTAAGACAGCAAGGGAAGCACTGACCCCCTCGACCCTCCACCCCACAGCAAGACAGGACATTTTCTCAGCTCAAACTGAATCTGTCTGTTTACATCAGGGCAGGAAGGGAACCACTACATCCAGGCACTGAATTTAAAATAATGGAAAAAAGAGAAAACGTCAAGTCAAGTGAAAGATACAGTCTGCAGAAAAACTTGAAAACCTCGCAGTGTGATGCCACAAACCACTATGAATATTCACTTTGTTCATTGTGTGAGAGCTTCTGGAATGATTCCACTTCAAAGGTCCCCATTAATATGGATTAGCCCTGATTAATATTGATGCACCAGAAAGTTGTATGATGTAAAACAATCCCCCTCCCCCACCTCTCCACCTCCTTTCTCTTTCTTTCTCCCCCTGTGCCTCTCCCTCCACCCCTCAATCTCAGAGTACCAGCTGACGAGTGCAGATCTCACAGCGCTCCAGACGTTCACACCACCGGGGCTGGTGCCTGGCAACATGGCTGCCTGGCAACAGCAACAGCAACCAGGAGTCTCCCAGCAACAACAACAGCAGCAGCAGCCACAGCAGCTGAGCTTGGCGTCGCTCAGTAACTTGGTGTAAGTTTCTTTTTCTTCCTATAACAAACTCTTACATGAGATTGAGTCACCAATGTCCTGACCTTTGACCTTTCCCCTTAAACAACGGACTAGTAAACTTTGATTTATTTATTTATTTTTACATAAGCGTCGCGCAGGTGCAGGTCAGCTGACTCAGTACACCAGCCATAACACTTGAAGCATCTCTCCCACATGAAGCTGTAGCATCACCCCAGCTGTGGTTGATTCATCTTTGTGGTGACCTAGATACTCCCCCACCTCGCTCCACCCCACCCCCCCAGCTCTGACTCCCACTAGAGTCCCTCTTGGTAGAAAGGCTAGGCTGCTAGCTGTGTTATCCAGCACAGACAGACACAGTATTTGGCTCACAGCCTCAAAGAGGAGGTTCTTACCTCAGTACCCTTCTTGTTTGGCCAATTAGTAAATAATAGCGAGGGTGTGATGTCAGATTTACCTTCAAGGGCACAAACAGGACCACTTCAGTTAGCTGGTTAGCTCAAGCGAACCTCTGCTCAGTCTCAGGACCCTGAAAGTTCCCTCTGTTGTGACCTAAAAAGCAAAACTCAGCCCAACCCTACTTGTGACGTAGGCGTCCCTGTTGCCCCTGTTACTAACCACTCAGGTGTTTTCAGTTGCTTGTTCTCCTTGGGACTGCAGGCCTTTTTTAGTACTCAATGCTTTAGCAGTTTGGACTGGGTAAGATGAACTTTAATTTGCAAGTAGAAACAGAAGGAGGCAGTACACCCCCGTACAACTTTAACTGTCCAAGACTAACAATTCAAAATCCCCAAATATTCAGTTTACTTTGATGCAAGACTGAGAAAAGCAGTGAATTCTCGTAACCATTGACATTTGTGTTTGAAAAACGATCAATATCAAAATAATTGGCAGTTAATTTTATTTCAGTTGACTAATCATTGCAGCACTAACGTTAACCTTTTTAGACTGAGATTCTCAGATCTATGTTTCTCTTATGTTTCCAAGATAAGACTATTCTCCTCTGGGATGATGTTGGATGTGATGTTGCCGGGGCAGCAGGTCGTCACACAAATTTTAATGGTCAAAAGAAAGACAAGAACGTCAAAACAAATTTTAGCGGCTGTGTACGTGTTATTTTGATGAAACTATCACATATTAGGAATCTCAATGGTAAATTTCATGCCTGAAAAAATGTCAAACTTAATTTGCTACACTATAAGAGCTGTGTATGCTGGGATACTAGTCACCTCAAGTTCACAGAAGCTGGCTCCCACAGCGTCCTCGATTAAACAGGCAGAGGTTTTAAGAAACTGAAGAGCTGAAAACATCTATGTGGCTGTGCACGACCGCAAACACTGAACAGTTACTCTACTTCAGACTTCAGAAGTGCTTTGAGTGAGGATCGACTCATGGCTTCAAGTCAGTGTACGATAGCATACAGGTGAACCGCAGACAAAATAATAATAACTTTTCCTGAAAAAGGATTAAACTTTGTAGGAGCTAATTTCTCGCCACAATCTGACCTGAAATGTGTGCCATACGAGGTCAAATGAAAATGCATTTGTCATTTTATATTTGTCAAAACGTCTTCATAGTCTTTGAGACTGTTCCATTTGATAAATAATTTGTTTCTGTAATTTAGACAAACATTTTGTCCTTTCTAGTCTTTTTTTAGACGTCTCAAGTTTCTTTGAAAAGTCATATGAATGCACTCATTGCTGATAAATTCTGATGATTGGTGATATCAGTCACATTTATCAGTGTTTTTGTCAGAAGGTTACTTCAGAGTTTAAGTCCTTTCCACATTATTTTGTTTGCTCTCTGTCGGCACATTACCACAGGTGGGAGCTGCCTTTTAGTAAAAATATTCTATCTATTGTAAGTAAAAGTTAGCCGAATTAGTTTTACGCCTATGAAGATAACCGTGCCTGAGTCCTTTCAGTCACATTAGTGTTTAGCAGTTTAGACTTTAGTGCTAAGTCTGGCTGTGCTAGGCTCACCTGTGGATGGGGGAGCAGCTTGTAACTGCGTCTTGTTTTGTCCTCCCTCCCCCCTTTTCTCCACAGCATGTGGGGTGCAGAGAAACAGAATGCGGAGATGGTTAACTGCATCTCCAATTTTGCTGCTAACCTGAGGTGAATGACATGATAGCATCTAGTGCTGCACAGCTCTGCCATGCCTTTTATCTGTCAAGTCATTATGCTGCTCGCAGGCTGTTATGAGCCAGAATAACAAATCAACCTGAAGAAATTACAGAACCGGTGCAAGCACACGACAAACATGATATCAAACCATCGTCTGTCCATTTGTATGTTGGATGTGATGTCTGTACTTCATGACTGTATCAGTTCCGTTGGAGCACTTCTTTTTCAGATTATCAGTTTACTCGTGGAGTTGTAAGAGTTTTCATGCCACGTTAAAGCTTAGATCTGAAGCTCTGCTGAAGTGTCACCAACAGAGAGGAAGATGCTTCAGCGTGACGGTGACAGCACCTCGTTAGCTTCTGGAATGAAAGGAGTCTCTGAGTGCTGCTTTCAGCCCCAAACACCGAGCCAGTACACAGCTGTGTGCCACGACGCGCTCACCGCTTAAAAATGTTCTTCAGCAGTTTAGCTGTCGCTCTCAGGTGACTGTCACACCTTAGCTTCAGCTCCTTAGATACATGTAGGCCTGAAGCGCCTGCAGAAACATGACTAAAAAGAATCATTTAGATGTAGCTTAGCTGTCAAAGCCCGTTATTTAGATTTAGAAAACATTAAATGAAATACAGTTTGATATTAAATGATCAGTTACACACTGAATAAGCATTTAACATCTGACAAGCCCTTTAATGCTGACATCCTTTTCTTTAGAACAATCACAGCTACTAACGTATCTCGGCATTAAGTTCATGTAATAGATTGTACAGCTGCTCAGAATCTCCATCACAAGATTCATCAAAAGATTAAAAATAACAGAAATGTGTTAAAAAAAAAGACACTTAGAATAATGGCAGCTGTCAGCGGGGAGACTGTTATTTGTTTCTCTGTCTGACAATCTGAAAATATCCATGTCCATGAAAATATGATAATAGGTTGTTTGTTATTGTATACAACAGCTGTGACTCCAGGGGGCTGAGCATCTTTGAAAAAGCAGTGTATAGTTAACACTCACCACCAGCTGACACACAGCAGAACTCTTCTCCGCCTTGTAAATGTGAACAAATGTCTGTCCAGATTGTATGAAATCCTTCAGCAAACAGATCCGTTAAACCACTCAGAGACTCTGAGAAAGCAGCCAGCTCTCACTTTGCCTGTGACAATCCGGCAACTGTCTCTCTGCTGAGGGCAACGTCGAGTTTTAGTCGTATCACCTGTAACTACTGTAGGGCTACATCTAATGATCAGTTTTATTATTGATTCAGCTACTTGTTGTTCTGTCCAACCAACAGTCAGAAACACAAACAGATTCAGTTAGCACAGGTGACAGGTGGGACAAATCTTACCTGATGACAGTCCATTGTAATTAAAAATGAGCACAAGTGTGTGTGAGACCTCACCTTTTCTTCTGCTCTGTTGTAATTAAATGAATCCTGAATGAAACTTTTTTCAATAGAATCATGATCAGTTAACTGTTTCCATCTTATCAAATGTTGTGGTTTTCATAATTCTCTGTAATAATAAACTGAATATATATGTAACACTGGGTTTTGGACTGTTGGTTGGAAAAAAGAAGATGTTTAAAAAGACGTCACTATGGACAGAAAAACAGTCTGATTAATGAAAATGATCATTAGCTGCATCCCTAAGTGTAGGTAATAAACAGTTATATTCAGGATGTGTGTGAGGACATGACTTAAAACACTGGGAACAATAACCAGGATTTTTCTGAATGAGCAGGGTTTTAAGTGAATCCTTAATCGAGCAGCCCAGATGTGGGTCGTGGCAGAGTTTCCGTGCCCTCAGGTCTGACACTGGAATGAACAGCAGGCAGGTTCACTGAGCTGTGTGTGGGATCAGAATGACAGAATAACTGTCACTGAAAACAAGCGAGCGCCACAGAAATGTGGGAAGCTTTCCCAGCGCACCAAACTGTTCTCTCGGCAGAACGGAAAATCGTGCCGTCCTAGGACAGCATGGGCAGACGTGGGCACTTCTGCAGCCCAGACTGCTCCAGTTTGTTTTTGATTTCATCACGGCGCGGCCTCACAGTGCGCGAACAAGCCCTCCCAATCAAACTGTGATTGACGGTTTGGCAGCGAGCCTCGCCTTCGCTGTCGTCCACACTTTTCCTCGCCGCAGGAAATGATTTCTGTCATCTTACCCTCTCTCATCCCCCTTTTTAATCATTCTTCTTCCACTACTTCCGTCTGTCAGCTTATTTCCTGCTCTTTTGTGAGGCCCAGTTTAATTTGTGTACACCTGTTGACTCTCGTCTGCCCCCTCACTCCCCAATCTAAATGTTAATGTCATGGCTGACCCCCCCCCCCTCCCAGCAGAGCCTCGCTTTCAGCTTAGACTTGCTTGTTTGTATGGAAGTGCTCTGCGGACGCCGTTTGATGTTTGTTGCAGGACATGTTGTCATTGTTTGTTTCCTCACTGAGTCGATGTGCTATCAGCAGACGAAGCCCCATTTGGGACGCTTTAGCAGGAAATGAACAGAACAACTTTTAGGGACACTGTATGCTGGTGCATCGGTGTTCTTTGTCCATTTGCTTCATCCATTGAAGGAGCTCCAAATGCTACAAATCTCTGTGTATGGAGCTTACAGAATGGATGAAGTGTTTTATTGGTGGCTGAAGCTTTTTCCTAATGCTCTCCTCACTTTATTCTTGTTTTTTGACCACAAAAACCCACTTTGTCTCTCTGAGTCTGTTTTGCCTCTTCCTCTCTTCACTTTCTCTCAGCTGTGGTTTAAAAGACAAAAAAAGCACACTTGCAGACAGTGCACACACATTGCTAAATTACTTACCGACACTGTTTGTCGGCTGGGCACAATGCACACATGCTATGAGAGGCTGTTCAGTAAAACCTCCCAGGACGAGTCAGTGTTTTCCCAGCCTACAGATTAGGAACCACGGAGTAAGAACAGCAGCAGCTTCATTAAGATTCCTGCTACGTGGAAGACTAAAATAATTCTGAAGTTTTATTCAACATCAAGTGTGTAAACTGTTTACTCATCACGGTGATATAAGATGCTCACAGGGTATTTGTTCAGACTGCGTGCAGCTATGAGGAGCTGGGTATCAGAACTCACTACATCCAAGTATCAGGCTGATTTCTGGCATCAGATGGTTCCAACATGTTGGACTCTTACAAACAGATGATGATTTCAGCTCCAGTAAATTCTCCGAAGACAGGAATTAAGTAGTGAAGTGGGAGAAACTCATTTCGCAGTATCTGTTTAACAGTCACTGTCGCACTGAATTTAACATCATTTCATTCCTCATGCACCAGTCAAACCAGAGTAAAAGCAGCTTAAACCAGTAAATGGCAGCAAATCAAGTCTAACAGCCTGAAATCCACTGAATGAGAATTTGAAGTATTTACCTTTAATGACAGCCTGCGCTGAGAATTCCCACAGGCCTGAGCCAGTTTAACAGAAAGCCAAAGAAGTCAAGTTTATTGGTGCTGACTGTAAAAATGCATTGCGTGTGGACAACTGTCAAATTTGTGTCAGCGCAGGCTTTAACACTCTCTAACAACATCTCAGTGTGACTGAAGCAGCTGTTGGGCCTTCTGTTTTTTGGAGTAACCCTGTCTGGACTGACCATGACTGGCTTCCGTCCCACTGTTTCCCTGCTGTTTTAGCTTCTTTAAATTTGCTTGTCTCTTTTTCCACCTCCCTCCACAGCTTGGCCTCTCAGTCCAACTTGCTCTTTGGCAGGGAGGAGGGCCTCTGCTGGTACTGTACTCTCTACACTTTGGTCACACAGCTACGGCACGCTGCTTTCCCAAAATATCTGCTGCACAGAGGAACCTCAGCTCAGTGTCAAAACTTTACCTGTAAACTTTGCTGCTGAAGATTAACATGAAGGATTCCTGTGGGGCAGTTGGGCCAATGACAGTAACAGGATACAGCAAATGAAAATTTTAATGAGAACATAACAAAGCAAACAAACCTTTGTGTTTTCAAGACTGCTTTAAAGTTTTATTTTTACACTTTTTGCTTTTAATGCCCAAAATGACCGAAAAGACGTGAGTGTATTCTCTCTCTGTCTACCTGTCATAATGTCCAGTGGGTGGAGCTGTGGGGGTTTAAAGGTGAAATATCACCTGCACATATAACACAAACTTAAAACAGGTTATAGTACATATTAAAGGACTTGACTCTGTAATTGGCCAGAAGAGTTAACCTCTAAAAATCCTCAGCAAACACTGAGCGAGGAACTGGCAGCAATATTACACACAATGTTTTGTTGTTTGGATGTGTTCAGGGATAAAATTTACTTAATGTTACTAGAGTTAAAGGACTAATTCACAGATTTCAAAATTCAAATTCATAAAGTTGGGGCACTCACAAGAGACAGATTAAATAGGAATAACAGCAGAGATACGAGACAAGGTCCAAAAATACTGGATCCTACATTTCCCAGAATGCAACCACAAATGCTGCAGTAAATCTATGTGATTTGAATTTAATTGAAGAAGAGTTATTCTGCAGTTTGTCGTTCCTCACAAAAGCAAAGCATTTTGGGAAACACGGCTGTATCTCACCCCACCACACTGTAACCAAGTGTCTGCTTCTGGCTGTGCTCGCTGTGTTGTTAGCACTCAGGGGTAGCCTGCCGCTCTCGCCTTCATCACTGTCACCGGCACGCTGACTCGGCCCTTTTCACTCGCCATAATAATGGCACCCCTGTGGCACCGCCATCCATCTACCTGCACCGACCCGAGCCACGACGCACAGGTTTGATGAAGTGGGTACAGCAGGAGACGGCGTGAGCCTCACCGCCAGCGAGGGACTTCTGTGTGTGTGTGTGTGTGTGTGTGTGTGTGTGTGTGTGTGTGTGTGTGTGTGTGTGTGTGTGTGTGTGTGT
>JBBMJY010000025.1:1599401-1627232 GCA_037833715.1 Toxotes lorentzi
TGTGTGTGTGTGTGTGTGTGTGTGTGTGTGTGTGTGTGTGTGTGTGTGTGTGTGTGTGAGAGTGTGTGTGTGTGTGTCAGACGGAGGAGGACACTGAGTGCCACAGACCCAGATCGCCTGAAGGAGTGCTATCTTAAATTCCCTTCTCAGTCTGCCAGTAATTGAGGGAATATTAGAGATACAGTGCTGCAGATGGCTCATGATATGACATATTAGAACACACCCGAGGGGCGAAGCGCAATAATTGGGGGCTTCAAATTCAGATCAACTGTGTCAAGCTGGGGAGAACGAGAATGAGCACAATCTCAAAAGTGGAGCGAGCCACAGTGCAGCATCAACAGCCGGTGTCTGACTCAGTGACAGGTTCAACTCAGCCTCAAGCCAGTGGGGGAGCAGGGGGAGGCTGAGCGTGAGGGTGGAGGGGTGGATGAAAGACGTGTGGCAGGTAGAGGCACAAACACTGACACAGATGTGAGCTTTTTGTCCCGAGCATCTTTGAGCATGTGCACAGAAATCATGTTCAGAGTCAGAGGATACGATTTTGTTGTTGTTTTTGTTGTTGTTCTTCATAGTTCTGTAAGCCTCTGTGCAGTTTTTTTTAGCATCTGTATATTCTGCAGATAAATATATGTATGATATTTCAGTCTCACTGGCAGAGACGCAGGGCGCCGTGTTCTCAGGGCTCAGTGCTGTTTTGGGCCTGAACACTGACAGCAGATGGAACACGGACCCTCAGTTGAATCTCCTGGAACAGTCTGATGATCCAGATGGTGATGGGCTGTGCAATAAAAAGTCTGAGCGACAAAAAGACAGAATGACAAAGATATGTAAAGAGCAGCGCGTGGTGCATGGAACACAAACCACAGCCCTTTGAAGGAGTCATCTTTTATCATTACTCTGAATGGGCTCCTCTTGTTTGAGAGGGAAACAGGTTAGCTCGCTAACACCGTCAGGGACGTTTCTTCATGCACACTTTGACGACTTCATCGCTCTGTTAAGAGCAGCACATCTGGAGCTGTCTTAGTTTAAGCATCAGGAAAATCATGTCAAATCAAGTGGCACCAAATATTGCTGCAGTCACAGTTGTGATCCTCAGTTGTGAGCTATGGTGCAGTTTGTTACTAGAGAGTTATGATCCAAACTAACTATTGAAGAGATGCAATAGCCAACAGCTTGTCATGCTGTGAAAGAATGGAAATACACCGTGCACTGATGCTCATATTCATCTGTTTCTACATCTGGTATAATCTGAATATCAGAGGAAACTTAAAGCAAAGAAGAAGACTTCTAATCCCCTGTGACTTATTTTACAAGCTGCGATTTGCTTGTAATTGTAGAATGTGGATGGCGAGGGTTTGGGCTGCATGGCTTCTGGACTGTGCTTCTGTGTGACCTAAAATGTAGTCCTGTTTGCTTTTTGTGTCCTTGTTCTCCATGTGCTGAGGTCCACCCAAGCCTACATTTGCCTGGTTTATATGACTGCCTGGGTCTCCTGGGTCTTTGTCTTTGAAAATGGCTGGCGTTTCTGTTTATCTGCATATGGCGATGCGTTTGTGTGACATCCACTGTTCCTTGATTTTTTTTGCAGTATTGGCTGAGCTCTTTGTTTCATCCCTGCAAACTGTTGTCTAATGAACATCTGCTCTTATGTAAAGAAAATGCAAGTAGTTCTGTAACAGGTACCTGTTAATGTTGGTAACTAATTCTTTCTGTTTCCCATTGTCCTCCTTCCATCTCTGTCCTCTTCTTTCTTTCTCTTCCTCCATCTCTGCAGGCCCATGGGCCAAATACCTCAGGGCACTGCACTGACAGTCAACACAAACCCAAACGTCAACATCAAGTCTGAACCTGTCTCGCCAAACCGCGACCGCAGCACTCCCAGCTCCACCAGTGGCGCTGGGGGAGGTGGAGGTGGAGGGGGCCAGGGTCACATCCAGGGACAAGGTCTGGTGTCAGTCGCCTATCCTGGAACCCTGCGCCTGGAAGCGGGAGGTCAAGGTCGCTCGCCTGTCGACAGCCTCAGTAGCAACGGCAGCTCATACGAGGGCAGCGACCGGGACGACGGAACCCAGGGTCGCGCCGGGGGCCCGGACTTCCACCACCAGGCTGGCGCCGGGGCCCAGCAGCCCACCATGGTCCTCCTGCGGCCCTCGTCGGCCGAGCCCCAAGAGCAGGATGGGACCAATGTCAAGAGAATGAGACTGGATACCTGGGTCACATAAAGAGATGACCAGAGAGAGAAGGATGGACAGATGGAGGATGGAGATGTGTACTTGTGGCTTGTGTACATGCCCCCGCCAGCCCCGACACCCCCAGTCTCCCTGTGCATACACACACACACCATCAACCCCATAACCAACTGTCCACACAGGAAATGCTGACCTCACATACATATACACACATAAAAAAGCATGCTAACACACTCTCATGTTGCACATGTGGACACTGACACGCACCTGTATGGCAATGTGCATACACATTTGAACTTTACTGTACTTACACACACACAAAACCCTGAGGGGTTAAGCCACCAAACCAAAATAATTACGATGACGGACTTTATTCAGCTGTTTGAAGAGAAGTGAATGAGTTTTCAATCAGGCCACAGTGGCAAGTCAAACCCTAAATTCGGCCACTTGGACTTTTTCACCTGACAAACGTACCAGCTTTTTCCAGCCCCTGATAGCAGCTGGTGATATGAACCCACCTTCATGTCCTTCCTGTCTGTTTATCCACAGTAGGTTTGGTCAAACACGACAGCGCTGTTTTAAGTCAGTGCCACCAAATGAGTCCACATCTTTGTACACGTCAGCCCAACCACGGTTGTATTGCTATCGCTCTAGATTCTTGTTTCTTTTCTAAGAGCCGGGGCCGTTTAACTCTTTTTAAAGCGTGGAGTTTTGTTCTTCTGTCTTGACTGTTGATCTTTAGCGTTTGGATTTGTTTCAGTTTTGAATATGAAGACACTAAAAAGAAAAACTCGCCTCCCTCCCCAGCCGAGCTGGCGACCACGTCAGCAGGACGGCACTTTGGCCCCGTACAAGACTGACAACCGCCGGGTTTTTATTTAATCTGAACCGTGCAGACTAGCTGTAAAACGAGGAACATGATTTGTTGCCGAGGTAAAAGACTGCTTTTCTTTGAATCAGGGACGAGCTGCAACAGCTCAGCGACACATGACGCAGATTCTCCTAGTTTTGCCCACATCGTGTCAACTACAGATGCTGAGAACGGTGTGTGTTTGTGTGTGTTTGGCGTGTGTGCGTGTGTGTATACCGGTTTGTTACCTCAGCTGGTTGTTTTGGTTTTTCTTTTTCCTTTTTTTAACAAAGTGATTTGGGCAAATTTTCATTGTCAGTTTCATCCTTGAACACACCTGCAATGCACACAGCAGAAATTATTTTTGTGAAGCGACTCATGTTTTGAATAGATAGCTGATGTTCAAAGGGGAGAATCGTGAGGTACCATGTATATAAGCAATCTGTAACCTTTGTGGCTTTTGTGTGACAGGGATAAGGTGTTTTGAAGGTTAAACAAAATAGATCATATACAAGTATATATTTAAACAGCTTCAGGCGGCAGCGAGGCAGCTCTGCATCTGGGGCATGAGACTACAACAGACGACAGGGATTGTATATATAAACTATGTATTCGGCAGGATATCCCTCAACGAAACCGAAAAAGAAGCAAACAGGTTGATTCTCAGTGGATCGGTCTCTTTTTTATTATTATTTATGCGTGTAAATAAAGTGTAATGTGTCCACAAGCCAAGAGAGGGTGCTATAGAGGTAGAAAGGGAAGACGTAGCCGTGGTGACTCGGACTGTTTTGAGTGAGTAATGGTTAGGACTCTGTCACTGATGGAGCGCACTTTACCTTAACCCCCCACCCCCCACCTCCTGCGACACCTTAACACATCAGACCCATAGACACACACATACTGTACATACACACTAGAGTTACGCTGATGCACCTGGCTTCAAGGCTTTTGTTAAAAATCTAATAATCAGCAACTAAAGACGCAATGAGCACTTTTTATTTAATCCCCCAAAGTTTGTAGTTTATTTTAAATAGTTTATTACCATACATCAACCAATCAGAGCTCCTGTTCTGGCCTGTGTTTGAAATGAACTGAATTAATTTTATTCAGCAGAAGAAAATGGACTGTAATATAAAATATTACAGGAAGAGAAATTAGAAAATTTAACGACAAACACAAATGTAAAGTGTTTTTTAAGACGTATTTTGCAAATACTCATCATAATGAAAGAAATTACTGAAGCATTTAATGAACATTTTATTATATTTAAAAAAAAATTGCTGAGCAGGATTTATGAATTGTAAATGTAATTAATCATGGACTATAAAGGTTTCTCTTTTTGACACATGAAAAAGTGAAAAGTGAGAGTCATCCTCCACAGCCAACAGCAGCTGCTTCTACCTGAAGCCACTGAAAACTTTAGCCCACTAAAGAACCACAAACCCAGTTTCATCTCGCCTCTATCTACAGATACAATCACTACTTATTATGAAGTCATATCAAAGTTTTGAGTATTTGCGGCGTCTGTACAAAAATGCCACCAATATCTCTCCCAAACATATCAGTCAAACTCTAGAACACACTCTCAGATAATAAAGGATGTCCCCCGCCCCCCTCTTTGTTTTAGAGATTCACCTTTTCCTCTTATGAAAAGCCATGTGTGTGAGTTTAAAGGATCTCTCCTCCGCCTGTCACTGGTTGGCTGCAGAAAGGTAAAAAGACTATGAAGGTAACAGGACTGTGAAGGATGTCATTTTTGTACCCTGCGAAAGTGGCAAGGGGTGATTTAGGGCTTAGTGAGTATGTTTCTAAAAACGTAGTGGTCAACGTGCAAAGTCCTGTATTTATTTTTCCTAAAAGCACTCTCAGCCTTCATCCATTTGCTTGTTAAAAGCTCTGGAGGCAGAGTTTGGATATCGTTTGTCGTTAAGCCGGAGGTTTCAGAATGAGTCTTGATCTTTTAATGACTACCTCCCAAATCCAACGCAGACTTGTCGACTTTGGGTTTTACCACATCCAGCCACCACATCCTTCTCATGGGCAGGCCCTCTTCACCTCCCTCTCACCCCTGTCACTCACTCACACTGTTTTTCATCCCCCCTCTGTGGAAGCTTAATCTCAAGACAACACACACACACACACACATTTCATTACAACCTCCTTTCCTGTTTACTCCGTCCAGACAGCGGGTGCCAGCGCTAAAATGACAAGTCAAATTATTTTTGGGTCATTTTCACGGGTAACACAATCCTCCACCCTCCCCCTCCCCCTCCCCCAACTCCCAGCCTCATCACACACTACTCCCATCATCCTCTTCTCACTTCATCTCTGCTTTCTCATTTTCTCTCTCTCCGTCTGTCGCTCACTCACGTACTCTCATCCACTCTCTGACAAGTCTGAGTGTCAATATTGCTTTTCTGAGCGTGTGGCAGAGTGAACATAAATCCCCCGAGTGTAAACACTCTGACTGTTAAGACTGTTGTGCCCTGAGCTTCGAACAAAAAAAAAAAAAAAACAAACCACGACCCCACTTTTAAGGCCACAAGCCATAGGTTCATCCAAAAACCAAACACATGGCATCCTTTGCAACGGGACTCACTGGAGTTTCATTTGTCAGCGGGAGAGCCAGAGCTCTAATGAAGCACTGATACGTTCTTTGGAACGACACTAGGGGTCGCTGTAATCACAAAACAGAAAGACAATCGTGCTGAGAAATAGTTTTAAGAACCTGCCCCCCACCCCCCCCACGCCCCCCACCCCTCACAGAAATGCTACTTGCTCCTGTATAATGATGTTTAGAAGTCTCACTCACTTTCCAGTGTTAATTTGTGCTGGTGACAGTCTGTTTTAATTGTTCTCTGAGAATTGATATTATCATTATTATTATTATTATCATCATCATTACCACAGCTTTCTCTGATGGTAGCTGTCATGATGATATAGAAATTGAGTTTTTTGTGTAGGTTAGGCATCTTGTTTTATTTGGAATTTGATTTTATTTTATTATATAAAAATATTCTATAAATATATTTTTGTTTTCTCTTTTTTGGGATTTCTTTTTTCTTTTCTCTTCAAAAAGGGTGTTACTAATGTTGCACGATTTTTATGACATGAAACAAACAACACAAGCGTAGTGATATTAGTTCGTGTGTGGCTGTGGACGGAGGCGCTGAACGAGTCGACCGCGACAAACCGCTTCAATGCTGCAACTTTGAGTCCAATGTACAAACCTCTTAGTCCACACATGGTAACATGAAGGGGGGGAGGGCAGTGTGACACGTCAGACACAATGATGTCAATGCATGGGCGTTTCAAAACAAGACAAGAGTGAATTATGTTATAGGAAATAAAATGTAATGACACAGATATACATCACACAGAAATACATTTAAGAAAAAAAATGAAATTGAAGAAAAATTTAAAATAAATTATAGCTAATATATTGTGTTCGGCTAGTCTGCTTTTATGTTGTAAAGATAATTTTTTGTTGTTTTTGGAGAATGATATACAATTTGTGTATATTTTCATAAATAAAGTATGCACTGATATGTTATTACAAATTCTATACTGCTTTTACAAAAAAAGTGTTTGTTATTGTACCAAAGTATCCATTGGTCCCCTCTTACCCTCCTCCCCTTTTTGCGTATGTTTTACCGTATTTTATATATTAAATAGACAAGTTGACCTACGGAGAAGTTTGGGTTTGTGTCATTCATTGTGAGTTTCTGTCTTCCTGCCCTGTGGTGTGACGTGACAGCATTACCCTGCTGTCACCACTAGATGTCGCTCTAATGCTTGGTGTCGGTTGGGAGTGTTGCAGGTCAGAAGCTGCAGGGATGCACTGAAAGCTGCCGACAGGCCCAGAGGCTCACATCTCCAAAATATCAGCAAAAGCATGTGAAAATGTGTAAATATATTTATTCATATTATTTGGCATATTTGCAAATGATTGCTTTACACTGATTTTCTCTGTTTACTTTTACTTTTATGGTGCTGCAGGAGGGAGAATTTCAGGGAAGGTACATTTTCTTCTTTTATATTTGGAGTCTTTTATAAAACTACAGTGGCATTTTAATGGCGACCACTCAGCAACCCATTCAAAGTCTCCAATAAAAAAAAAGAAAAAAACAAAACTCTTTTATATAAAACAGCTCCAGTATTAAAGTGATGATGTTAACATGTGCCACTCAGCTGACACTGACACACGGAGCCACTTCAGGCTCAGATCAATGAAATGTGAGACTTATTGACCCTCAAAAGAGACGAGCTCTGTCCTCCCCCTCCTCGTCCCTGCTCTCCTCACAGGGGACAGAAACAGCAAATGGTCTAAGGATGGACATTCTGCTCAAATTGTGAAGCCATCTGAGACAAATCTGTGATTCCTGGGTACATAAAACCGGAGGGGCTTTGATACTTTGCTCAAGGACACTTCAGCAGGGTGGATGCTCACTGACAGAGGGTGTTGTGGTAGAAATGAAGCCATTTTGTCTCCAAAAAACTAAAATACAATAAAAAATAAAAAAGCTCGTAGGTAGGATTTCTACAGTAGTTTTTAAAAAGTTCATTTTGAATACATTTAAATATTGTTATACGTGATTTTCCAGTATAACAGACTTCTTTCCTGGAGATGAGTCACATGAAAACAGTTTGTTTTATCTCAACAAAAGCAATTATTCCAGTTTAAACCACGTTTAGTTTAGTATCTAGTGTAATTAGGACTGGCCTGCAGAGAGAAGACGTAACGTTGACAACTCCCATGCAAGTGTTCGCCTGAACTACCCAGGACGGACTGTGGCGGCCGCAGGCTGTCAGCTGGCAGGGGCAGCTGCTTTGTCCGCTGCAGCCGTTGGGCTCATGTCTCAGACAGAGACACACTCCTGGCTCAACAGGCAACTAATAATAAGCACACACACCCTCATGCAGCTCAGTCAGATGTCCAACTGGACAGTCCAGACATTGTCTGTGGAACAGTCACCCTGTTTTCTGCTGTTGAGTGATGAGGGCAGCCATTTTTCTGCCGGTGATCTTTTCTTTCTACTCTTCAGGGGTCGAAGTGGCTTCACTATGACTCAAATATGTTGAAAAGTGTGTGTTTTTATTACCATGACCTTGATAATACAGGGTTGGTGTGAATGTATCTGCAGATACACACGTTACTGATTTAGCTGGTTTTCTATATGTTAATATGTGTTTGTGTGAAAAAGGGTTGTGGTTGTGGTTACTGACTGAGACAGAGAAGTGGTGGAGTGGATGTGACTCTGTCTTCCTCTTGGGCTTCCTTTGTGTTCTGTGTGTTCATGGCTGTGTCCTGTTACATATCTAACTTAATATGTGTGCACTAATTAGATTGTCGTGAGAGCATCTGCTCACAGACACACACAGACACACACCAACAGAGGAACTAACTCATCTCACTTCTGCCTACACCGCTTTTACATCCAATCACTGACAGTTACTATATTCATATTATTCAAAAGTCTTTTTAGACAGGCACATGGGGTTTTTTGTTTGGTTTTTTAAAGTTATTCCTGTTTTAGATTATACCTGCTGCAAACCTCTCAGAGGGTTTCAGGTAATGCACTGATGTACAACTGCCTAATGTTAAATAGCAGTCCAATTTACAGACATGGCATTAATAAGTGATAGTGGAACTTCTCATTGTGTTCGGCACAACTAACTAACTTAAAAGGATTTTTGTTCTAACGGAGCTCCAGTCAAACTTCAAACAAAGGCAGAAAGAGTCGTCGTCAGTAATAAAACACATGACACGTGAACTCAAACATCCAGGTCACAGCTAATATTGTTCCCATGAAAGATTAGAGTCTTTATTTTCTATCACGGGTCAGCCCCGGACTGACCGGCAGCTGCTGCTAGCAGATTGCACACTGCAGTGCAACCTCTGCTCTATTTTCATACAGGCTTATAACGGATGATTAGATCGTGTTGTAATACAGTTAGATGCTTTCAACTCCAAGTCACAGGCAAGTCATCGACAGCTCTCAGACCTGCAGTCTGGCAGGTGATCCATGGCAAAACCAGTCTGCATTGCACTTACTTTTTCGTTGTGGTCAGAGGTGACTCCGCTCTCTCCTCATCTTCCAGTAAACCCAGAGTCAGACCCAGACTCAGACTGAGACCCAGAGTCAGACCCAGTGTCAGACCCAGAGTCAGACCCAGGGGACCTTGCTCTGTTCAGCCCCCCTCCACCCTTGGTTTTGCTGATCTCCAGTGGTTTAACATGTCACCTTGTTGTAGTGACAGTGTACAGGTATACAGAAAGGTGTGTCAGTGCACAGGGGCAACTTAAAACTTTCTACTTGGGGTCAGCCTATTGTTGTACAATTTATACTCTAAGAGGGTTTATGTGCATTCAGGCCTTTTCTGATGAAATGTGGATCTAAAGTGGGAGAACCCGGTGGAGACACCTCCCCCATCATCCACAGCAATGACATCAGGAGTAAATCAATGGGAGAGACGGGATGACGGATGGCAGATGGCTGTGGGAGCACACACGTGCACACACCACCACAAAGAGCTAAAAGAGGTTTACGCTTCTCCTAAAGGACTCGTACAAACACACCTCCCCCCAGCTGCCAACACGCATCACGGTTGTACCAATCAAACATGTTGATACTCAGGGTGTCTACAGCTATATCTGTACTTTTACTGCATTTTTCTGTTAAAGTGCATTCATTTCTGTGAGATTGATGCTTTTCATAGCACAGAATTATGGCACCAAGACCTGAGGATGCGTCAGTGATGCAGTTTGTAAGAAAAATCGAACATACAAACAATCAAAAAGTGGTAGATGGACAGTCAAACATCAGAAGATGAAGTCTGGTCTGGTCTTATTCAGATATGTATTTGAAACTGGTTGCAATTTGCCCAAATCATATTCTAGCTGTGCTGATATGTCACTGCAAACACAATATTTTTATCAGAAGCTTCGCCAAGTCTTGTGGTAACCAGGGAGCTTGTTAGTGAAACCCTGGCACGCGGTGAACACGTGTTGTTGACGGTTGGTTTGACCCTCAGTAACAGGGTTTCACCGCGTTAAGTTGCCAAGGAATAAAACGATTCATGCAGCCATCAAAAGATACTTTCAACCTCCAAGATGATTTAGTGGTAACTACTAATTTGTGCCAAATGTCTTCAAATTTGAGAACTGTGCCAGACTAACTTTTTACTACACAAACACTCACATATTCCAAAAACAGCAGGTTCCCTTGATGCTCACGGGCTTGTTTTAAATTTAGCCGTATTAGTTCAAGCCAAACTCCTTTAATTAACGTCTTAACTAAAACATTCAAGTTTTTTGTGCTGTGGTGAATAGATAAGGATGAAATTAACAAAAAAAAATTGGATCAGGTTGGATTTCTGTAGTTAAAAAGCATTTAGGCACAAAAAGTGCCATAATTTTTTATATTTTATTGAATTGACAATATTCAACAGAATCCAGTGACTTAAATGCTTCCTGAATACTTCCATTCATGAACAACAGCTTTGGCAACACATGTATGTGCAGCTCTAATCCAGTCTTACCACAGTTGGTGAGTGTGGGGGTCTGGGTGGGACAGCTCTATTGATGGGTGGAGAATAGGAGCATGCCAGACAGCTGCCGTAATACCATTCCTGCACTTCAGCCTTCTCACAGTGAATAAGGCCGTCTGTGGTTTCCTTCCTCACCAAATCGCTCATTGGGCAGATTTGGGCAGTGAGGAGGCTAGCACCCACTAAAATAGCCATCATTGTTTGGTAAACTGACTAATGAATGACATGGGGGGTGGAGGGGGTGTGGGTGGGGGGAGGAGATGAGGTCACACATTGTTCCCTCTTTTTCTTTGACCATCTCGTGGGAGGGCTGTGTGCTTGTGGAGGGCCCCTGTGCTGCTTTGTTAGCTCGCCTGCTTTGAGTGAAGCTGGGATGTTGCCAAGTCCAGGCACACACAAACACACGGACACACACAGCTTCACAGCCTCCCTCAGTGCAAACCCCACAGGAAACAGGGGTGGATGTTGCTGGAAGGCAGCGAGCAGCTTGTCTTCAGGATGCAGCTCTCAAACTCGAGTTTAAGAGAAGGTTTATAGTTTCAGAGGCCTGTCTCATCAAGCACAGCTAACGATTCCCTCTTTTAAATAACTGGCATTTATCTAGTTTTCAGTGCCATACTTACTGACAAATGCCTGCTCCTGGTACTGCATGATTCATCTCACATGATTAGATAATTGCCCTGGAAACACTTTATTTTACAGGTCTATAATTTTGATAATGTTCTGGGAAGTTCTCTGGAAAGAACAATGTAATTTGGTGCCTATTGAAAGAATGGCTCCATTTAAACCCCAGTAAGTTCTTTATTATTGGAACCTTTTGTATTTGTTTATGCCCATTTTGGTAGTGTCAGTATGTGAGGTGTACTGTTAGCAAACAAGATGAACAAACAAAGAGGCTCGGAGCGTTTCAAATAATCTACACTTTATTTTGGACTGTAAACGTACCGCAACAAAAACAACTATGGATCTAAATAAAAAGTTAAACCAGTTTACTTCTTCCTCAGACCAAACAATTTAAAACAAAAAAAGAGTTTGCTTTCTGGAATCGGTCATCTCGACTCTTTTCACTTGTCCAGTGAAATGAGCTTACTCACTATCACAACTCTGTTTGTTCGGTGCACCGTGAAACAGCAGCTTTGCAAGGAATCCACCCCTTCTGCTCTCACTGATTTCCATCAGTCAGTAAAATCAGGTTAGGCATTGATCAATAAACATGTTTCAAATGACATTCTTTGTTCTGTCTTCATGCAGAAACTCTCAACCTTCTTCTACAACATGCACAATGGAAGACTGAAAGGTATGAACAATCAAGAAGAAGAAAAAAAATGGTTCGTGAAATGTGAAGAAGTTTAGTTCAGTTTAAAGAAGCAAAGCTCAATATCTTCACAGACAGAATTGGCACATTGGTGGTTAGTGTCACTGCGGTGTGCACCAAGGCACGACTTTGGTTTTCATAGTAAATTCATTGTACAGACACATTCATTTCCCTCTAACACTGATTAGGTCTAATGCTGGTTTAACTCTAACTTCTCACTACTTTTTATACCGGTTCTTCCCCAGATGACCAGGATTCACCTTCAGCTTCAGACTCCTCAGAATGGACCAGCTCCCCCTCAACAACATTTCTGCATAACACCTGCTTCACCTCCGAATGCTCCTGCACCTTTTTAGCAGCCAGGGCTTTAGGTGAGTCATCCACCCTGGAGTTCCCGTTAACCACATTCGGGTTGGCCGAATTCCCCCAAACTAGGTTGTCACCAAACCCAAGACTTTGATTGGTTTGCTCAGCTGCTTCATTACAGCCTTCATCTGGTTGATAGGTGGCACCGCTCTCTAAGGACGACACCCAGAAGTCATTCTTTATGCCAGAGCTGAAAACACCATGGAGTCCGTTGTCTTTGCCATTTGTCTTCAATAGTTCTACTGTTGAGTCCTTCACCACAAAGATATCGTTTTCATTAGGTACATAGTCGGGGGAAATCTCAAGTGGCTCCTCTTTACATGTCATTACACCCTGATCAGCACCTTCGTCATCATGGAGGTGACTTTCAGCTGAGCCAGGCGCATTATCACATTTCTGGTCACTTTCATTCTGATCACTGCTTTCAAAGTCCTCGCTTGGGCTTTCTACGACTTCCCACTCAGCTGTTTCTGGAACATCAGGAAATGACTGACAGTCTGCAGCATCATTAACTGGATGTTCTTGAGACTCGGATGGTTCTACAGCTTCTTTGACCTCAGTGGGGGCAGCCACGTCCTGCAGCTTTTCCTGCGGTGCAGAGCTTGGGTCCTCTGAGTTGTTGATTTCCTCCATATCAGGCCTGTAGATGAAGTCGGATCTATCTTCCATCACATCAGCATGTGTCACCATAGATTCATTGTGTACATCCTCTTCCTCTCTCTTCTCTGGACCAATGGCAGCTTCTCGATCTTTATGTTGGTCCTCCTCATCAGCCAGCGTGTCTGTTTGAGGCAACACCACTGACGAATCACTGAAATACAGGCTCTCATAATGCTGATCTATAACTGTACTGGAAGATGCTGGTTTGCTGTTTACCTTCACTCCAGACTCTGCACAGAAAGACGTGTCATCTGTTTTGGTTTGTCCTGCTTCTTCTGACATGTCCCAGACAGACACCTCCTCACTGTCACTGACCTGCTGCTGTGCAAAGTGAGCACTGTAGACGTCTGTGGATAGGTTTTCTAATTCCTGCTCCACAAGTCTGTCCGTCTCCAGCTTCTCATCGTAGTCTACATTTGTGGGCACCATGGGCTTGGTCAATTCTTCAGTTTCTTCATCCGAATATTCTTCACTAACTATCTCGATCATTCCTTCTGCATGTTCCGTGTCATTACCTGATGCAGCATGCTCGCTTACAGTCATACTATGATCAACATCCTTGTCCTCAGTATGAGTACATCCCAGGTCATATTCCTCATCCAGTGCTTCCCCTTCAGCTTCTTCGCACAGATCCTCCATAGTTCCAAATCTCTTTGACGTGTCATCGCTCCACATTCCACTTCCCGCCTGTCCGATCTTCTTTTCCTGGTCACCTTCGCTGGACTCGCTCTCCTCCATGTGTGATGCCTGAGTGTTGGCATCAGTCTCGTCACTTCTGTATCGTATCAGAGGACGAGTGTCAGCAAGGGTGTTATCCTGAGCGTAGCTGTCGCTCTCCAGCTCAGTTCTCCATGACACACAGATGTTTTGAGAGTCCTCCTCTTCATCATCATCTTCTTCATCTTTGTGAGGAGGCGGAGCATTATCTTGGTGTACTGTTGCCTGCTGTTCATCATCATCTACTTTTGTGTCCATCACTGCTGAGGCCACGTTGTCGTCTTCTTGTGCATCTGTGGCGAAATGCTGGCGAATTTCTCTCTTTTCACGCTCTGGTTCTCTTGCGGATATGTCTTCCTCTGGTTCGGCATGTCTTTTTTCTTCATCTTTTTGTATGCCATTGTCTTTCAAATCAACCTTCCTTTCTACTACACTATCCCACGTATCCATCTCTTCTCCATCAGGGTACAACTTGTACTCAACACCTGTCTCATTTGTTGCTGCCGTAGAACATCTTATTTCTTGTCTTGTCTCAGCTGCACCATCTTTTGAGCTGTTTTCATCTCGGCTGAAATCTGTCAACTGGTTAAACACACTTTCTCCTGGCTCACATTCAGAGGCTGGACTGCTAGTCCCGGATTCCAGCGCTGGTTCAAGTACTGCCTCTGTTTCAGAGTCTGAGGTCTCCTCTTGCAGATGCTCTACTATTTTGCCCATACCGTCTTTCTTTCCCCATGCATCAGCGGGAGATGCTGGCGGCTGCACATCTTTGTTTTCAGCAGGACCTTCAGAAGTCACGTCCTTATCAGATTCATCTGAGATTACACAGGGCTTCTCTGTCATTCCGACATAGTATGGTTTAAGGCTGGGTGTTGTAAACTGATGGTGACTAACTTCAGACTCAGTCTGATAACTGACAACTGACTGCACAACTGTTTCCTCAGGAGTTTCATCATCAACACTTTTCCAATCCTCTTCTCCTTCTTTGTCCCCTGTTGGAGCAGAAGCCTCCTGCTCATTGGGAGGTGACAGAGGCTCAGCATAGGTCACTTTCTCATGAACCTCCTGTGGTCTGAAATTTTCAACAGCCCCGTCCTGCAGTATTTTTGGATAAGGGGCTTCCCATGTTGCTGACTTTGTCACCTCTGCATCTGCAGGTTTTGAAATCTTTGGACTTTCACTGAAAGTTACAGGTCTTCTGCTACAGAGGGGTGTTGCAGCGGTTCCTGTTATAACACGGAGCGGTGAAAGAGAAGTCCTGTGGCCAGCAGACTGCTCGGTTTGGTAATTCTTTTTAACCCCTCGAGGACAGAAAGCAGCATCTGTGGAGGACAAAAGCAGAGCTCATGAATACTAAATGCACTAACTTACTGCAATCTGTACTGATGTCTCTCCAATACACTGAGTTTAAATGAAACCAACTATATTTTATGTTAAGTCTGCCAAATACACTGTACCCTAAGATATTTGATAGCTCCACACAGTGCTAACTAGTACTTCAAATAATCCCTGGTAATCTTAAAGGGATAGAGATTCTGTGGAGAATCTGCCTCCCCGAAGCATTTTTAAAACATATGTTCTCAACGGAATTTGGACACTAATGGGGAGATATTGATTGCCATTTCCTTTCACTGTTGTCTAAGTTACCGGAAAGCAAAGCCATATGGCTCAATAACCTTTGGGGACTGTCTTCGGTGGCTTACATTACTGAACCCAAAGTGCTTTGCTCAGCGCCCTTAGGTAAGCTCACCCCCGCCACTCTCCATTTAAACTAATGTGATTAGAAATGGGATCAGACACGTCCCCCACTCTGAGGGGCTTTTAGTTAGACTAGGGAAAATTATAACTTTACAAGGGGCAAGCTTTAATGTAGTAAGGAGAGTGGAAGTGAAGTCGCTGACATGGTGCTGATGTGTGGATACTGTTTATTTAATTACCTGTGATGGAAATATTTCTTGGCTGATTTAACAAAGAGTTGTCTCCCCTGATGCTTTCACTGTCCAGTAAAGCTCTGCAGAGACAGAAAACGGCAGAGACAGGTCACATTCTGAAGACACGAGAATATTGTGATGTTTAGGATTTGATGCTGCACAGAGCGGTGAGCAGGAACAGGAACCAGGAAGCAGACCGAGGTCTGTTGTTATGGTAATGAAGGAAAGGCATCACCATTGAGGAGCCATCTGCAGCGCGCAAACCTCTGCCATCAATTCCTCACACGCACGCACACACACACACACACGCACGCACATACACACACACACACACGCACGCACGCACACACACGCACGCACACACGCACATGCACACGTACACGCACACACACACGCACACACACACACACACACACGCACACACACACACACGCACGCACACACACACGCACACACACACAGTGGGAACACTCATGGACACACACATAATGACAGCAGATATCATGAGTAGCCCATGCAGCACTAACACCACTGTCTCCATTCACACATGTGGACCACTCCAGTCTCCATTCCAGCACATGCTCTCATAATTAACTGCATCTCAAGCATTTTAACTCATTTTTCAATTCTGCATTTCCATTTGTACAAGATCCTGTCTGATTAAAATATTAAATAAAACTCTGAAATACACAACATCTAAGTATAACGTGCAGTGAAGGACACTGAAGTTTGTCCTGAGGTTATGTCCTCCCCCTCCCACACCTCTCTGCTGTTATCCTAGACTCCCATAGCTCATAAATCGGTAGCTCTTCACTCAAGGGTGAGGGTCAATATTTTGAGGGGGTGGGGGAAGGAGCAAAGAGACGCCACCGCAGAGCTCCACAATGGATAAGTTACTCTGTCCAAGACAACAGAGGCTGCTGTTTCAAGGAGATGACCTTTAGTCCAGACGGCTGCGCCCACTGCAGACGGATCTTTATTTGTCAGCTTCTCTCCTGGATTGAAGGGTGTTTGTCAACGCTGTTACTGAGCCTCAGCGTTTGAATAGGTTAAACTAATCATCTAAATCAGGGTGGCCATGGTAGTGATGACGGCACAGCATGTGGACTTTCACTTCCATACCTTCATACTGTTTACTGATCATACTAACATTTCCAGTACAGACCATTTGGACCATTTGGACCATTTGGACCATTTGGACGTGGCACCGAATCTGATCCTGAGGCATGAAAGCTCCACACAGTTTGTATTTGAATGCAAAGATATGATTCTAATATGAAGGAACACAGCAAATCAGCCCACATCCGTCCTGTAAACTGTAGAAATGCTATCAATCATTTTCTTCATAGTAGTTGCAAAGACAAACTACTACTGATTAGGAACACCCATGATTTAGTCAGTTATGATGTTGAGAGTGAGGAGGCTTCATATGGGGCTCTGAAATCTGCATAAATGTGGCATTCACCCCACATCTGATATGAAACAGGTTAGTTTCTGAGATCATTCTCCTGTGAAGTTTTAATTCTTTTACACCGCAGTGTGTGAAGCCACAGTTTCTGCTTCACCACAGAAACTGTGAAAGCCGCCGTATCATGAAAGCATCTCTATCAATACTCCAGCTGCTATTTCATTTTAAATGACAGTGATCAAATTAATAGTCATATTTCAGTGGATATTTTTCACCCATTGATCAGAATATCTTTGATGAATTCTATTGAATGAATTCATATTAGTAGACAGTATCTGATATCTGAATAAATAAAACATCTGTTTCTTCTGGGATGTCTTAGAGGAAATGTGTGGAGAGAAAAATGCTTTTCACTGTGAGTGGATAGAGTATATATGTACAACTGACTCTGCTCTCCCCTGAATTTAAAAGTCAAGAGATACAGCTCATCACAACACGGTGAAGCGACGTGCAAAACGAAATGTAAGGTGAACATGTTGCAAGCATGGACATGCACATCTGATGCAGTAAAATTAGTCTGCAGAAACAGTACATTCCAAATTTAAGCAACCTGACAAGACCCGTACTGCACTAACAACCCCTAACAATCACTGGGTTTTGGATAAAAAATCAATATTGGAACATTTTGTGATAAGTTATCAATACTCTGGCACCAATATGATATTTGAGATTACGATACATAATCCTCCTGTCCATTAAATATGATGTATCAGTGATGTTGTGGTCCTGCGATGGGCAGAATATTGCAGTGTCTTCATACCTTAAGTCACACCTCTATCTCATTCTACCCCTAAACTCACTAATAGTGGTTTTTAGATTTGTGTTTGTGTGCACATGAAAGAGACGTGATGCAACGTGTTTATGACTGAGCTTTAGACGGCGTGATGGTGTATTTTTTTTTTATCTCTGGGCAGAATCAGAGCAGCTGTTTCCCTCTGTGACCCGTTCTTTAGCTAAACTAGGCTAAACATGTTCTGTCTACAGCTCCACAGCTAATGCACAGACATGAGCTGGACAGAGATCCTCTCCTATCCTCCTAGAATAGAAACAATTAGGAGTATGACCCTCCGTGGGTGCTGTAGAAATCAAATTTCCCTGACGTGCAAAGGCCGCTGACAGTGCAGTGTACCTGTATGTTGCTACCTCCAGGCCCAGAGACATCTTCAGCTGCAACAGGCTTCGGTTTTCCATGAGGAGATGATTTATCTGCTGGCTCAGCTCCTCCTTCTCTGCCTCCATGCCCCCTAAGTGCATCTGCCAAACAGGAAGTGAAACAGGAAGAGCACGTTAAAAAAAGGCACAGAAGCATTCTGACACTGTAGTAGATTAAATAAAAATAAACATTCATTGTTCTACTGGAAGAGGAAGAGGTCTTAATCACCGATCACTGTACTGAAGTAATGCTGTTATAAAATAGTTACACAGTTTTACAGTTCATTCAACCTTGTTAGCAGTTATCCACAACCAAACAGTGAGACTGTAGCATTGTCCTGAAAAGTGCTTGACTTAGGAGAGCTAATCCCAGTAAATATGTAGTTCCTCAGGCCCTTCCAGAGCCAAATGTTTTCACTGCATCAGAATATTAAATGACCATCCTGAGGGAGGACGGGCCCTGGGGGGGAACTCACAAATGCTCCTAAGAGCCTTCAGTGGGACTGACACGGAACAGTAGCTGTGTCTGAACTCGCTGAAATCAATTTAACACATGCCTTGTTCACATGTGGTTTGTAACTTCCTTATTTTAGACTGTCTATTTGTGTTAAACTATGACACGAGCATCAAATACTAAGACTGTCTGTCTTCTTGAGCCACAAATGTCTTTAACACAAAGCAGGAGTTACTAAATTATTTTTTGCAGCTTCTCTAAATTAAAAAGGTATAATAAACAGGATTCTGTACCCACCTGGAGCTGCTGGATCTCCTGGCCGTGTTTGTCTCTCTTCTGAGCTGCATTCTTCTCCAGATGCAGCCTGACATCCTGAGCTGAGGCGATCTCCCTCTCGAGGGCTTGGAGCCTCAGCTGGCTTTCGCTCTTCTCCTGGCCCACTTGGGTCAAATGGCTCCTGGCCTGGTTAAGCGTCTCCTCTAGCTGAGCTAACTGGCCCTCATAGGCCTCTGCTGCCTCCTGCCATGCTCTGGTGGCCCTCTGGGAGTACTCCTGCCCCAGCTGGAGGAGGTTTGGTGTCTCGTTGCCCCTTTGAGCCAATGTGGGTGGCACTGTGGCTCTGGAATGGGTCAATGTGGCCTCCAAGTGGGCCACATCCTCCTGATGGCTTTGAATTAGGAACCTCATCTCATGCTCCAGCTGAATGACCTTCTGCCTCAGCCAGATCTGTGCCCTCTGTTCCTCTTCCAGCTCCTTCCTGCTTTGCTCCAGCGTTGTCTTGGCCTTCACATGGGCGTGAGCCTCCCTCTGTCTCTGCAGGTCCAGGGCTTGGAACTCCTCAGTCAGCCTGCCAACCTCCAGCTCTGCGTGGACCCTGTCCCTCCAGGCGGCATTCAGCTCTATCCTTGCTTGCTGCAGCTCTTCCTCCAAGCCCTTCCTGCGTGTCAAAGCTCCATGATTGCTGTGTCTCAGAGCTTGGATCTCCTTAGAAAGCAGCAAATTTTCCTCCTCTAAGAGTTTGACCCGACTCAGGTAAGTCTCCAGGCGCCGGTTCAGGTTCAGCATCTGGTGCTTCTCCTCACCCAGGTGGCTGTGGTGGAAAGTTTTATAAACACTGTGGAGCTCCATGCCAGTGCTAGAAAAAAAGAGAGGTTTGGGAAATCAAAGCCTCACTCAGAGGTACACTGATTATGATTTGGCAGCCGACTGTATCTCTGTGTCCAGGCCTGAGTCAGTGTGTGTGTGGGTGGGGTTTTTTGTGTTGGTGAGGCTCCTGTGAGGATCTGGCAGTGTGACTACCAGCAAGAGGCTTCCCTTTCATACTAGAGTTAATGAAGGGGCTGGACAGGAGGGGAGGAGGGATGGAGAGGGAGGAGACTGAAGGCTGGAGAGGGAGAGAGTGGGATGAGGGGGAGAATGGTGAAGGCGAGATGAGATGAGATGGAGGGGTGGGGTAGGAGGGCCGGAAGAGATGGGAAAGGGCAAAGAGAGGGAGTGATGCCATTTCTAAGGTTAACTCTTTCACTGCTGGCACTTTTTTCAGCTGCAGAAAAACCTCTGTTGTTCAGAAGGTGAAGGATGAAAGACATCAGAGCGCCATGCACCATGAAAGGCCACATTTCAAATACAAAAACAATTCAAAACCACAAACTTCACTCAGCAGTTTCTCACATCCTTCTGCTGCTGCAGAAAAATAAAGCATCAGAGGGTATTTTTATATATCTGATGAAAATCAGTGGAATCAAATAAAACAAAAAAAACAACACTGAATTCAGTGCAGTGAAAACAATGCAGACTGCTCATGATAAGACTTTTCATCTTGACAGAGATTTTCCCTCATAATGTGTGAAAAAAACAGGAAGCGACCGTTTTCCCAACATGCTAAAGACAGTGTGTGTTATTGGGAAAATAGTCACTTCAGTTGTGTAATGTAAGAGACCAGTGGTGGGTCAGCATGAAGCTTTTAGTCATAAAGGTCATGAGCTGTATGTCACACCACACTCACACCTTCCTTCTAAATGAATTCCTGAGAGTTTCACCTGTGCCTCGCTGCACATGTGGAAACCGCATTTAGAAACGTTAGTAAATGATTCAACCAAATAATGCAAAGTGTGAATCCATAAACTGATCAGCACTGAAAGCCTCAGTCAACTTGACAGAATATACAAGTATCTGCAGAGTAAAGCGAATGAATTCTCATATACAAGTGTTATTACTTGTATAAAAAAATCCCATATATTTTATCAGCCTTGCACTTCATGTGTGGATACCCAGCGACGCCATTGGAAGCTATAGTTTGACTTTCCCATTTCCATCTAGTGGACATCTCACAACACTGCAACAGCCTGTCAGTTCTGCCATGCCAGTATTACAAGGTGCCACTGCTACTCTGAATGTATCAGGTGTGATAAAATCTACACAAGGCATCAAATATCTCGCAGGACTCTGACACTGTCAGTTGCTTTATATTTTTAACTTGTGATTTGTGCATCCACCAGATTAAAACGTTTGTATATTGTAGTTTCAAGGAAGCTTAGAGGTTGTGAAGGAAGGCCCACAACCAGGCGTGACCAGATGTGATCTAATCTGCCATAATGACAGATATCTACCAAGTTAAAGTGCCTCTGAGGAAGGCCTGCTCCACAGGCTTTGTTCTGTGCTCTCTAAACTTCCTTTATCTTTTTGTTTGAGTGTCCCAGGTTTGGGAGGCTGTTTCAAAAGCCCATGTCATTAAAAATATATTTTGGGAAATGCAAACGCTTCATCAGTGCCACTTAGAAGAGCACAGAAAGATACTGAATTTAAAAAAACACAACAATACAACAATACAATCTTCTAAACAGTGGGAAAACAGTGGCTGCAGCTCAGACCAGAAATATTCATTAGCTGTACATGAGAAACTCTAACAGTGAGCACATCTCATCTTCATCAGCTCTGTAATACAACTGCTCATCAACATAATAGTACCAAACTGAGAATGAAATATTCACACTATCCACCTCATTATGGAAGTTCTCTGACCCAGTTACTGTGCTTTCTTCTTCTTTCTTTTGGTTTATTATCTAAAGCCATGCTAACCACTCAGTAACAGTAATATAACTTACCACAAATACTACAGACGGCGGGCATACAGAGACTGGACTGTGTCTTAGCTGACATTTATATGAGCACTGATGAACACAAAGAATGGTTCATACTGAAGCACTCTAACAATAAAAGTGTGGGGATGTGCGAGTGTTTGCTGCAGACACTAAATGCAACACAATTACATGAGTTGATTTGCTGATAATGCACCAAGCAAATGTCCAAAGTCCACATTCTTCATTAGAAGTCCTCTTCCTGCACGCACACAGTTTACTGTAATATTGTTTTTTATTAGAATAACATATTTTTATAATACAAGATAACACATAGAGAGCCAGTCAGGCATGCAAATGAATGTCTCAACTAAAAGCAGAAGTTGTTCATTTCAAGGCCGTGAGTGACAGACTCAACTGAACAGGGGAAACAACAACTTCTCGTATTAAGATGCTTTGTGGTTGAATTACATTGGCACTTCTCTGTCAAGTCAGACTGGTGAGAACAACTGCAGCAATGGCAGAGGACGTTAGCTATGCCTCAGTTGTATTCAAAGCCAAAAATAATCCCCCACCTGAAGGTAAGTCTACTTTTTAAACACAGCACATGTTGATGGATCAGATACTGCATGTCTGCAGTGTGTGTGGTTTTTTTTTTTTGTGGTATTTTCTTCTGTAACACTGGACAGAAAAGACACTTATAAAACACAGGAACTTTTACTGACCAGAGAATTAAATCCGAGTCAGTAAGCAGGAGAAAATCAGACGAGTTATTCAGAGAAAAGACGCAGAACCGTGACTTTGTGGAAAAGCTTTGGATGTTCTGAAAATCTCAGTGTTGATTACTGTGGACTGTTCACTGTAAATGAAGAAAAGAAACTATGTTAAACTGTTAACAATGAGTGTGTCCTTTGCATCGACCAATTTACTTTTACATTTAATCCCTCGACCATCTGTGATCCACTGGAACGGCCCATTTTAATTTCATCTCAGCGATGTTTGTCTTGAGTTACCGTTCCCTGAATTCAAATCGCTTGTTTCAAAACAAACACGATGAAATGTTAGGATCAGGGTCCTACCTGATAACTCTATTACACTGTTAGAGGGTTACAGTTATACATCTGCTGCTGCGCCACATTTATCTTTCCAACACACTGAGTGTAATGACATAGTACAATGACATAGATTCAATGCCCTGTGAGGGCAGAATACAGTTCTGAGTTGAAAAGCAAAGAATACGCCTTTAAAGTGCCTTATGTGCTACATACAGTAAATGACCAGGATGTCGTATTCTTCAATGTTTCAGCTAAAAAGGAAGAGGAAACTGTGTACGATGAAGTGAAGGCGGAAAGCAAAACATCCCAAGAACCTGCTGACACAAATGGTACGTTGTAAAAGAATTTATTAAAATTTATATTTGTATGGAAAATTATTATTAGTAGTATTATCATTATTATTAGTCATTCATTCATTTATTTCCAAGTTTATGTGAAATTAAAACAAGGCTTTAGCAGTGAGATACTCACCTTTCCTGTCTCCTGCTTCCTCGACATCACAAGACAGGCTTCAAACATAATGCTCCAAAATACATCAAGATAAAGTGTCAGAACCATCTTGTGGAAATCACAGATATATTTAACAGAGCTGCACCGGTGGATATGAAGGATCTATGAACGAGGGCAGTCGGCAGCAGCGGCACCCTGTACCTTTGTCCTGATGGCAAGAGATGACGTGCCTGCCCTTTCCTCACCACGTCAGACTCACTAAGCAGTGTCACACTGTGCTGTTGTTGACACACAATCATACTGGACATATTAACAGTCTCATTATGTTCGTTCTTGTTCACCACAGACAGTGAAAAAAATACCAAGCGAGCAGAGGACAACCACGGTCTGTCTGTTAAAACGTTAAAGATCAACTCAGACTTCTGAAGTCTTATATTTGTATTTTCTGTTTTTTGTTTGTTTGATTTGTTTTTCGGTTTTTCAGCAGGATTCCTGCCAGACAAGAAATCAAACAACAGAAGCTGTCACCACGTGGCTTGTTTTTTGGGCTTTCTTTGTGCCATTTTGGTGACAGGCATCATAGTGGTGGTCTCTATCCACAGTAAGTAAACACATTCAGCAGTCGATGCATGAACTCAGAGTTATAATGAAACAGTCCAGTTTTCTTCTTTTCATTGTAATTTACAGTGAAGCATCTGGGAAAACATCAGACCAAATACTAAAGCATTAAAGACAAATTTAGGAAACATTTGGTCACATGTTTTACAGCCTTGTGTGTGTGTGTGTGTGTGTGTGTGTGTGTGTGTGTGTGTGTGTGTGTGTGTGTGCGTGACTGTGTGTGTGTGTGTGTGTGTGTGTGTGTGTGTGTGTGTGTGTGTGTCCGCAGAATTAATTTATTTTCCTACAGTTAAATCTAAGTTTAGAGTAAAGCACTTCATACTGTATACTCAGCTGAATATGAATATGAATTTTTAAGTGACTTTCACTTTTTTTTGCAACAGAAGCAACAACACAGCAGAGTGGAAAACACAGACATGTATGATTAGAACAAAATAAATAAGTCAAGAGATGTTCTAAGTTCTAAGTTTTCTTACCTTCATCATATCCCATGAGTTGATCCATACTATTGATCCCCATTGTCCACTCATTACCTCCTGCTTTCAGTAATGTTTACTTTTGAGGGAACAACTAACACATTGTTGGTTTTAGTCTTTTCATGGGATTTGTTGATCTCATAAATTTACCAAACACAAAAGGAGCCAAAACTCCCAAAAGGCTGGGAAACCTGAATCAGATCAGACAGGACATAGACAAGAGAGCAGCAAAAAGACAAGAGCTAAATGGAAAAAATATAAATTGCAATATCACCATCCATTAAGCTAATTTTCATTTTGCAGTTGCTACAGTAAGTGAAGAGAGTGAAACAAATGAGCTGAACCAGTTAAAAGTCAACCAAACAGCTCTACTGGCTGACAATCGCAACCTGACAAACCTCAACAACAGGCTCATGTCAGTCAATGAAAACCTGAGGAAAGACAACAAGAACCTCACAGTCCAGTTTGACAACCTGACACAAGCCTATGCTGTCTTAGAAAAAGAGATCACAGAGCTGACAACACAAAACCTTAACCTGACAGCACGAAACCAGGAGCTGGAGAAAGAGAGGAACAACTTAACAGAAAAAATACAAAACATTCAGACAGAGAGGAATGAGCTCAACGTCACTCGAGCTCAGTGGAGCATTGATGCCTACTGCCCCAAAAAAAGCAACGGTATGTTCAGATCACTTTAATTAGGTCCAAAAATGAACAATAATATGATCAATATGGAGTAATGCTGTTTCTAAGTTGGTCTCTGTTGTTTCAGGAAGACAATGTCAAGCTTGTGAGCAGGGCTGGCTAAACTTCCAGTCCAGCTGCTATGCGATTTATGACGCTCAACCTCCAGGTCAGAGAAACTGGGAAGGAGCTCGAGAAGACTGCAGAGGAAAGAGTTCAGATTTAGCTGTTGTAGATAGTGAACAGGAGAAGGTAATGAGAAAACACTGTGAATATTTATTAAAGCCTATATGAAATGAAAAGTATTTTCTGTAGGTCTGAACTCACTGTGAGTCTGTAGATCACAGTGTGCTTGTAGTATTTAAATATCTCTGATAACTGTCTCTCCACTGTCCTCAGAAAAACATCAGTGATAACAGTTGGGGCAGTTCAGGAACCAGTGGATACTGGATTGGCCTGAGAGCTGAAGATGGGAGATGGAAGTGGGTGGATGGACGTAATCTGACTCAAAGGTAAGAGACACATTGATGAACACTTTGATTCCTAAAATCTATCAGCCTCGGTCTAACCATCATGTTTTTCCCTCAGCTCCTGGATACAACAACCTGCTAACAACGGTCAATGTGTAATTTCTGTCATAAACCAAGGATGGACATCAGTGAGCTGTAGTGACAGAAACCGATGGGTCTGTGAAAAGGCAGCTTTATCTGTTTAAACACTGCAGACAGACCAGAGGTTACTGAATCATCTGTTAAGCTTAATTATAAATAGGATAATGTCAGTTGGTTCATAAATATGAAATTATGGAGACTTCTAATAATCACAATTTTTTTTCATAAAGTTTGAAAATTTAAAGGATTTAATTTTTCTCAGAAAAAAAGGTAAAAAATTAAAGTGAATTATTTATCAAAGCTGTCAAATGTGCTTTGTGTGTGTGTGTGCGTGTATGTGTGTGTGTGTGTCTGAAAACAAAAAACACACACGTCATGTAAACATGAAATTAGATATTAGATTATAAAGGTACTGAGTGTGACTGCTGACACCAGCATTTAGGAAAATACAGTGACTGACCTAAAAGAGCAGTAAACTGTTGATCAGTAACGACTTCGAATGTGCTTTTCTTCCACTCTGTTAGAGATGCAGTGCTTACAATTAGTATATTAGTAGATTGATGAAAGGGACCAACAAGACTGCTCAGTTTTCTGTTTCCTGCATGTACATTTTAAATGATTGCTGCTGATTGGCCAACAGAGGGAGCTGTGTTACCTCTCCACAACATGTTACTGGGGCTGTTGTCATAAGCATTTGTATTCTGATGTAGAGAATATTTTTATGTACAGGTGATAGTTCGGTGATATTGTTATTCTATTACAATAAATCAAAATGCAGCCACACAATGTTGTTGTTGACGTTTTCGTGCACATTCTGTGAGTAAAAGGTGAGCTGCAGCAGCCTGAGAGGATGTGTCTGACCCACAGTGTGGGCTGAAACTATTAACACAAAGAACTTCACATCACCACAAGGAATCATCTGCTGCTGAACAGAGACACAAACAGTTACAAGAAACCTGAACTAAAAACCACACACTTTTCTATGAATATCACAGTTGGTGAGCTGCAGACTTTCATACTTCCCTTTCAGCCTTCATGTAGGATCACTGGTGAAATTTGTGCTTTGTTCAAGATGAACAGAAACACACAGCAGGGGACTGTTACCTTCAAAAATCCAAATGCTTCTTTATCTGCAGGTAAGATACTTTCTAATAGAATCAAACTTTACACGTTTTTTGTCTGTTGTGCAGCAGCATCTAACCTTATTGTTTTCATAAGTTTCATAAGTGTTGTCTCCTCTGCCTCAGTCAGAGATCTCACTAACCTCATCAACACAAAGTCACAAATTCATTTTCACCCTCATCTTTTTATCAGGATTTTTCCAGTCTGCTCAACATATTAGGAGTAATAGTGCAAATAAAGACTAATTTACTGCAGATATTTAAACATTGGTGTTTGATCTGAACTGTTTCAGAGAAAATCGAAGAAGCCGACTATGCTAATGTAGCAGTATGCACTGTGGACAAAATGCCAGACACCTTAGGTATGTTCCTGACACAGTTTACTACACAATAATTAACTTTAGCATGATTTTTTCTCTTTTACAATCATCAAAATGGTAAATGAATGTGACAATGACAAAGGCTGAAAATGTAGTATTTCAAAAGAAAAGTCTATAACAGCACTTCTGACTGTTTTAAAGAACACTTGACATATTCCAGCTGAATTCTTATTTGGCAGATAAGAAGTCTCCCTCCTTCACTCAGTCTGTACCAACAATAGCAGTGAGTTGGGTTGTACTGTTTGTAATTGTGGGTCTTCATATCTACTGTGAGTATGAACTCAAAAGTGACTCTATATCATCTGTAATCCAACGTGTGTTGTTCTGTAACATCAACAAATGCTGACTGAAAACACCATTTATGAGACAGTTGGTTTAAGACAAAGTTCTTATTTACTCTGGTTAATGTTTTACACAGTGACAGCTCACCACTCCTTCCTGTATGTTTCACTGCAGTTACCTCTGTCATTTCTGAAAACAACAACAAGCTGAATGAAGAAAACCGAATCCTGACATCACAAAACCGAATCCTGACATCACAAAACCGAATCCTGACATCACAAAACCGTATCCGGACAACACAAAACCAGGAGCTGGAGAAAGAGAGGAACAACTTGACAAAAAAAACCCAAAACATTCAGACAGAGAGGAATGAGCTCAACGTCACTCGAGCTCAGTGGAGCATTGATGCCTACTGCCCCAAAAA